>JANAVB010028818.1:21272580-21349012 GCA_029216955.1 Iris pallida | reverse complement strand
AGCTGCTGGGCTCGGGGAAGTCTAGGTGGCAGGTCGGGCTATTTCCGCTGGTGTGGGATTGTGTGTTCTTAGTTGTAGCTGCTTATTTACATTTAGTCCACACAGGCACATGTAAGAGTCACTCAGATTCAAAGGGAGGGGCCGCTCGGCTGAGCTGGGTGCACTAGCTGTGGGAGTTTAGGCCTGAGCTCGGCCTAATGGGTTTAACTGCTCGGGCTATTGCTTCTTATTCTTATATACTATTTCTTTTCTATTTCTTCGTCTTATAATAATTATATGTATGTATACATATATATATATATTATATATATATATATAATTATATATATATATTAATATATATATATATATATATATATATATATATATATA
The DNA here is from genome assembly GCA_029216955.1 of Iris pallida. Classification (NCBI taxonomy): domain Eukaryota; kingdom Viridiplantae; phylum Streptophyta; class Magnoliopsida; order Asparagales; family Iridaceae; genus Iris; species Iris pallida. The sequence goes on along the minus strand of JANAVB010028818.1, from coordinate 21,348,640 downwards.
TATTCACACACGTATAACAAAATGATATCTATATACGCACACATATTTATCTATACATCCAACCATATATATATATTATACACGTATATATACACATATATCTTTTGTCAAAGAATAAAATGATAATAACTAATAATAATTTATATTTAATAACCATAATAATAATATTAATATTGTATAATATTCACCTCAATAACTTAATAATAAATATTAATAATCAAAATGCAATAGACCTATAATGGTGTATATACCCTTTATGTACAGTCTAAACAATCACCATTTAAATAAAATAAATAAAATAAAAATATTTCCAAATTTTCGGGAAGGGGAGCTACAAATCTACCCACCTTAAAAATAATTTCATCCTCGAAATTCTAACTCATAAACATGCCAAAAATTCAAACATAAAAATTAAAAAATAAATCCACTATCACCACAATATCTTCGAATTTTAATTTCTCAGAAATATTTATATCCTCCTCCTAGCCATTCCGTATCTACGAATCCTCGAGGACTTCTACCCACCTTTGGTCACACTACCCCCTTTCAAACACCTGATGTCATAACATTGTAACCCTCCAGTTAGTTGCAAAAAAGTAACTACTGACAGATATCTATAGCATAAGGCATCTACAATCTTCTTCTATCTATCAGGCAACCCAAAATCTAGCAACAACAAATTTATACAAGTAGCTAAGAAATATTAATAAATTCTAGTAAGCATGACATTCACTGCTCCGAAATAGGAAGGACAGGAAGTTAAGGAAGAGTAATCGAGAGCAATTATGAAGTTTCGGAGCGGTAGAGCGTATCCAATGATACAGATAGAAGGAATGTTTGATCCATTAACTTATCTGCTAGGTGGGCTACTCTAGTCCAGTCACTTGCTAAATCGAAGAGCCCTTCATTTCTTAGAGGGACTTGCAATCCATGCAATACGGAAATTCCGTTCTCGGAGTTAATCTAAAACAATATTCCAAAATAGAACAGAATTTGAGAAATCAAGACTGTGATCTTTCCCGTGGTTTTAAACACACGAGCAAGGGATATAATGCAACACAAGATCGTGTCGCGACTTCCAGGTAGATAGAATAAGGTTACGAATGGATTCACATTCCAAGGGGTGGAGATTACATAATAGATACCGGGGTCGATTTCGAATAGTTCAGTTCTATAGTCCAAAATGTGCCTTCAGTGACTTTCGTGTTTAAGTAGCACTTGGAGCCTCAATTGGGTGGCACACTAGTGGCATGTGCGTAGTGGCTTCGAGTAGATCACAACCATATATTGGGTCGAATGAATTGAGTCAAGGTTAGGGCTCTAGTGGAAGTCGGGAAGTATACCGTATTATGGTAAAGGTTATAGCTAGTCCTTTTGTCTTGAAAGTCGTACCACAAAAATAGAGTACAAGGGGATGGGTTTGAGTGGGACATGATATACTTAGATGAAGGTGGAATCGTCTAGATCTTGCATATAAAATTTGTTGGAAGGTAATAGCTAGTCTCGTACTCCGAATATTAATGGCACGGTCTGGACACAAAATGATCTAAATGAAAAGTGGGAGTCCGTGGGCACTAACTATCATGTTAATGGAAATTATTCTAATCAATCGGTAATTCTCGTATATACCAAAATTTTGGGAGGCTTACAGTCTACCCACCTTAGAAGCTAGGACATGGTTTTAGGGTCGAAAGGAGGACGAGTAAACTCAAGACAAGGTTCTAGTCACAGGGCTGGCCGATGCTAGCTACACTTGCGTATGCATTTAGCATAGCCAGGGGGAATACTCTGTATTCATCTATCAATTACGAGCTTTCGTCTTTCCAATCAGTGAAAGACAAAAACAATAAAGAGTTCGAGAGAGATGTCATCGAATACAATTACGTGATTCAAAGGCGAGCGTATAATTCAAGAGGAGTTGTCAAAGCAGTCGCGGATGAGATCCTAGAGACATCTATACCTCAATCCACGTAAGAAAATTAGATGAAGAGCGAACCAATTGCATCATGGTTGATCAGGCCGTAATACAATAATTCTGTTTAGACAATATGTTAGCGGGCGTCCCCAATAAACATGTGTCTTGAATCAAGCTCGATAAAAGAGTAAGCTTGCAAAAACTAGGCTAATAGCAGCGTTGGTCAAGATAGTCAAAATACAAGTAGGCGAGATTTTTGGAAAGGAGGCACAAGTAGTTTGAGTTTTGGAAAAATCAAAACCTTACCTGGTGTTCTTGCTTATACAGTCAATCCTACTATCTTCTATTCATAAGGCCTGGGTCGACTATTGGGTTATGGGCCTCTAAATTTCATATTCTACGTAAACCTATTAGTGTCAGTCACTTACCTTGTTAATAGGTCACAAGGATCACATAATGCTAAATCGAGAGACATGCTACCAATTTATAGAGCTTCCACTAGTATTGGCTTTGGGTCTTAAGGGACATACAGGCATCTCCTATCCTCTATGGTATCCTAATCTTGTGATCACGTCTGTAATCATTTTACCGAGAATTATGCCTCGTCCATATAAACTGGCTGTGGTAACCCTTGGTTCCGTGATTCAGGTGTGATAAGCTATCAGGTACTCTACTCTATATTGACACAAGGGTATCTAAGATCTAAAGAGGTCAACGAGAACATAGTTTTAGCAATGTTCCATAGACTATGGTTCTTCGGAATGATTTCAATTCTGTGGGTTGTGCCTCGCTAGTGCGCTGCTGGCTGCAGTGAACCCACACTCTCCGCTCTCAGGTAATTGGCGACAGTGCGCTGCTGTCTAGTCATCGCAGTCGTTAAACTGCTCCTACTAGATTCCTAAGGACGTCAAAGAGCTGCTAAGGATTCAACTTAGTTGACTGATAGGAAGTGAATAAACACCTGCCTGTAAGTCTTAGTCCTTAAAGTAAAAGGTTGACCGGGGGAAATAACTGACGACAAGGAAAATAAGAACATCCTAACATTTATCTCATATATATTTCAAATGGTTGAGGGAAAAACTTTGAATTAAATCTAACTCGGAATTCATACAGAAATAACAGAATCAGGAATTATAAACCAATTTCTTACAGCAAATAGAATTTAAAACAGGCAATTCTAATTCATGATGATGTTTATATCTAATAGAGCAAAAAGAAAATTGAACAGATTTATCAAGATGAAGGCCTAACTAACCAAGCGAATAGTATATCCACATTGGATCACATTGTCATATCAAAAGTAATAGTGTACCTATAGGGATATAGCAGGTTATCTAAATTTAATGAACCTTATCTAAGTTGCATGGCCTTATCCTTAACTACCCAAGGGTCAAATTAATGAGGGACTCCTATTCTTAGTCATTCTCTTAAATCATTTTAATCCTAGTTTGTGAATGAGCATTTCCTAGTCGTAGGCTCGTAATAGTACGTCTCACGTACCATCACGAGTTCGCAATATTTTGCAAAAACTGACCTGCATTGGCCACCACAAAAACTTGTCACTCCCCGCACCCGCTTGTCGGATACGAGACGTGTCCAAGAGCCTATCGCAGAGTCGACGGTAGAACGCTGTCAAGCCCACAACAAATAGATGCTCAAATAAAACAATTGCTGCTCATTCATATTTCTAAATTTATTACAACAATTACAACATTATATTTAAAGGAAATACAAGGTTTTATAATTAATGAAAATGGTACAACTGTTTTCTATTTCTAGGTTGACCTCAGCATACCCAAGCCTTTCCAATGCAAAGAGTGATCGCGGCTAAACCTGAAAAATGTTGGTTTCCAGTCAGGAATGGAATAAGTACACAAACCAACGACAATGCAAAAACACAATAGAATTAACAAGACACGAAAATAACATATGAGAGATAAAAACTGGTAGATAACTGATGACATAACACGATAGAGAAGTAAACAAGGAAAAACTAATAAAAAACATCTATCTAGGTGGTGTGAAATATCTGTTTCGACATGTGAACGGCTAGGGGGTAAATAAGGCTCACTGTACGTGTCGTGTGCAGCTGCTAGCATTCACGAAAGACACGGGGATAGTTCTGGGTAGTCCACATGTCTACTAAGATATTTTTCCCTCCCGACTACTCCGTGTGACGAGCGTGTCAACAAGCAGCAAGTTATATGTATAGACATAAAATGAAAAGACTACTATGAATCGAAAAACAATCAGAAAGTGTACTTGCCTGAGGTCCTTAGTTGGAGAAACCATAATACCATACTACTCAATGAGCCACAATCAGTCAACACACGCAAAAGTCACCAGATGCTAAAATAAATAGTATCAACATTCTCAGAATAGTCAAATTAGCTACGATTGCCTGTCCTTAAGTCCAATTCTGGACACAGGAGCAAAACGGTAATTTCGAGCAAAAACGATGTCCACCGTTGGACCCGCTTTGTACCGAAAAGCGTGCCAGAGTCAACGGTCTATAAAGTCACCAAACTACATGTCTACGGATCCGATTTTCCGATACAAATCCAACCGTATGTCCAAAGTTGGATTCCGGTGGGCCGTGCACAAAATCGCCCGTTGAGTGGGACCGTAGGGCCCGCAAAATGACGTACGATTCAACTGTCTCAGAATTGGACCAAACTTGGCAAACAGGACCAGAAAAATGATACGGTCCTGATGGCGTAAGTTTTATCTCGATCTGACGAGCGTGCACAAAGTAATTGAGAAATTTGCAAAGTGCACGATACGGTAAATTTCGACGGATACACATCAAATTCGTCGCGCACACGCGACCAATTTGAATTCTGCCAAAGCCCACACGACCACGAAGCCGTTACGCACCTTTCGATGCCTTCGATTTGTGATCACGTCACCAAAAATGGCGGGACGCACGTCGCGTGGATGGTTTTTCTAGTTTTTAAAACAGATTTTTGATGATTTTTACATGTGTTCATTTCTTTGCACAAAGCAAATTTCTACAAATTCCAACTAGAATTTTCTTGCCCTATATGTTGTTAATAAATGCCTTCAGGTGGATTTCGAATTCGATCACTGGTTTGCAAGAAATCGAGACTCAAACTGGGGACTTTGGGACAGTCTCTATACTCAGAATTTCGAGATTTTTCTCGATTTTGGGAATCGATTTACGACGCGCACGCCACGAAATATACAAAACTATTTGAAGAGGATTGAGGGTGTATAGGTTAGGTTATAACCTGAAGCAGTAGATCGAAAAACGATCGATCGCTCGTTGAGATATCCCACCGCGAAGTCTTCTTCAAAGGCTACTGCTGTTGTTGTTTCTGTTCTTGTTGCGCGCTCCGTTCGCGGCAACCTGGCCGGCCGACGGCGACTCCGGCCAGCGGCGACGACTGTCAGCAGTGCGCACGTACACGAAGGCGCGCCCAGGCTAGGGTGGTGGCGGTGCGTGATGGAGTTAGGGTTTGCCTCTTTCTAGCGTTCTTTCTCTCGATTTATACACAGTATGAATCTGTTGTTCCCAAGCTCGGGTGTGGGGGTTCGGCTTGGGCTTTGGTTTCCAACTGCTGGGCTCGGAGAAGTCTGCAGGGCAGGCCGGGCTGTTTCTGTAAAATCCCTAAATTTCTACTATATTTTTTATTTATATTTGTACGGATTTAAAATTTTGTATTGTACGTCGCGTAAGTCGTATTTTACGTCGCGCACGAAATTTTATTTTTGCTCGACGAGTGCGAATATGTGCGAGCATACATATTTTAGAAAAAATATTTTATTTATTATTTTATAGTTTCAAAATAATATATGTAGTAATCATTTACTATCACTACCAAGTTGTAATTTTATTTACTAAAAGCCTTTATTTATGCAATTATTAAAAATAATTAATATTTTTATTGTATACTAGAAAAACATAATTATGAAAACATTATTTGTGCATACATATATATTTGTAATTATTTATTGGTTTATTTTAAATATTAATGTAATTTTCGAAATTATTTTTATTAGTATTTTGGAAAATATATTTTGAAATTATTGTAGTGATTTAAATCTTGATTTGAAATATTGGATTTATTTAAATAGTTAAGTATTTGAATTTGATTTATTGATTTGATTTTAAACTAGGGAATTAAATTAGATTTGGATTTAGATTTGATTGATTTAATTTAATAGATTGATTTATCTAAATTTGGGTTTAAACAATCCTAATCATTATCTTATTGGGAATTCCCACATTCTATAAATAGGCAGGTACTCCTCCAATTTCCATCATCCATTATTTTTTTCTCTCCACAAATTTCCACCACAAAGTGAGTGCCTCGTGTCTGTGTCCAACATCTCCCGTGTCAGCCGTGACGGCCTCGGGTCCGACCCCGGGTGTCTTTCCAATATCTTATTCCAATATTTATTTACAATTACATTATTTTCTTCCGTATCGGACACCCCCGACACAAATCAAACCCTAACCCTATCCCTAGCTCGATCTATCCCGACCCGGGTGGTTCCCGTCACCACCATCCTAGTCAGATCCCGACCGACCAACAGTCCAGACCCCATGTCTTCTCCAGCACGTCCAACGTCTCCACCCAGACCCTCCGCCACGACCATCGATCACCGACTCCCTGCCTCTACCACCACCCAGGCAAATTCCGATCACCAACACCGGTCCGACCATCATCCTGGCCGCCGGCCCCAAACAGACCGACCAAACCACCACAGCCTTTACTACCATCACCACCGCCCGTGGCGGCCCGCCGCCGCCCAAACCAACACCACAACCACCCCCACCGATTCCGACCACCACTCCCAGACCCCATGAAACCCTCCTCGACTCACGGCCAAACACCACACAGAAGAGGAGAAAAAGAAAACCTCACCTTTGCCGACCCGGCCTCGCCGCTTGCGCGCCCTTCCGCGGCGCTGGTAGCCGCCGCCGTCCGCCACCTTCGAGAACCCAGACCGCCTCGTCCCAGCCGAACCACCGCCGCCGCGAGCCGCAGGCGCCGCCAAACCCTCGAGCGACCGCGCGCCACCCATCCCGGCCGCTCCGCTCCTCCCCTTTCATCTTCCCCTCTTCCGCTCGCCGCCCCCACGACCGGTGAAACCCATCTCCCGACCACCTCCGCCGTTCCCTTCACCTCCACCGCGTTCCTCCGCGCGTAGCCGGCCAAAAACCTCCACTGCCTCCTCCCCAGGACGTGCACCACCGCCATCGGCGCCGCCCGCCGTCTGCTCCGCCGTCGAACCACCCAAAACCCTCTTCTCCGACCGCCGTTTCCCCCGCGATGGCCGCCCCTTTTTCGCAGCGCCGTCCATCGCCGCTCCTCCGCTTCCCAGCCGAGACCACCCCGCTCCTCGACTCCGTCGAGCACCAGCCTTCGCCGCCCGCCGGAGCCGAGGCCGAACTCCGATCCTCCACTTCTCTCTCCGCCCTTTCCCCTCTTTTTGTTTTCTCTCTCGTCCATTTAGCTGACCAAGAGGTTCTCTTCGGTGGAGGAGCAGCTGTTGCTTCTTTATTTATTATATTTTTCTTTTAATTTTTTTTATCCCATATAACTTTTGGATTCTTATTAGATACTGTTTTGCTTTGGATTGTCCCATTTTAAATTCATTAAATTTTTTATTATTATTATTATTATTATTATTATTATTATTATTATTATTTCATTACTGTTGTTATTATTATTATTAATTCTATTATTATTTCTAAAATCATCATTATTATTATTTTTATTATTTTTATTATTATTATTATTGTTATTATTATGATTTTCAGTATAAGTATTTTATAGTAATAAGTTATTTTACTGTTAATATTATATGTACAATATGTATTAATATTATTTTTTTTATATATTTTTTTATTGACTACGGATTTTGGTTAATGTAGTTATTATTAGAAGTTGGTTCTTGTATAATTAGGTGTAATAAGCCTTCAAATTTCCTTCTAAAAATATATATACTTATTTATGCCAATATTATAATTGGCTTGGCCTTATTATAAAAATATAGTTTTAGAACTCTAGATAAATTTTCGAGATTTTATTATTTAGTTAAAATTATTTTGACCCGCAAAACTAATGATATTTTTGACTCAAATGGGGTTTGCCTTAAATAATTATTTTGTATTTATCTAAAACTATGTTCAAAAATATAAATTTAACTAAAAATATTATTTTGACAAAGGTTAGGGTTTTAGCCTAAATCTATTTTCCATATTTTAAAGTATTTACCAAAAATAATTATTTTTCTAGTGAATATAGTTTTCGAATATTTCTAAAAATCCTATATATATTATTATCCTTTTCTTTTGAATTTTCTCCTGTCCATGACAAATTACGTTCTTCCATTTCCTTCGTAAATTGTGTCCTTCCCCTATCGTCCCTAACTAAACTGACCCTTCTGGACCTAATGAAACTGTCCGTGCCACCATCCGAGATCACCATGTATAGTTGTTGCACCAAAGTTGCAGATCGTGCCACATTGATTATCGCAGCACACCAGGCGCTCTTCCAGGCAAGACACCTTGCCATTTGCTGTTTACTTATTTTAGCTCATATTTCATGCATTATTTATTTTCTTTATGCAAAATAAAACTGTGATACATGGCATAACCTGTTAGAACTTACCGTTCATTTATTGTTCCTGCTATGTATTATTTTTCTTACAAATTAAACCTAGATTTAAGGGACCACCTTGTGTGTTGCATTCATTGGCCTTGACACGTTGTACCACGAAGATTGTGTGTCGCATGTAGAACACGGACATGCGTGACTGGCTGGCCACTGGTACGTATAAGCCGTGCGATAGGAATAACCGCTAATAGAGGTTGCATGCTAGTTTGACTTAGCGGTTATAGAGGTTACTGTTGTGGATACGACATGGTAGGCATTGGGTGGGAAGAACAACTCTTTAATGTATGGGTCATTTATGCACTGCCCTGATTGCCAGTTATCTCCAGTGGGAGGTACGGTCCTGATTGCCGGTTATCTCCAGTGGGAGGTACGGTCCTGATTGCCGGTTATCTCCAGTGGGAGGTACGGTCCTGATTCCTGATTCCTGACTGAGCCGGCCCATGCGTCAAAGGTTTGTTCTTTATTGCATATTCACTATAGTACGGTTAGGTACCCTATTGTATGTGTCCCTTAATTATTTGAGCAATATTTATTCAGTTTATATGGCATGATATTATGTGTCTTGTTACGTCCCTCTGAGGACCTGGTTGTCTTGCCAGGTGTGTGCTATTGTCTTTCGCGGGTGCTTTAGCTCTAGTCGTGTTCGTCGCTATTTCCTCGAGGATGATTGCAATTGGATCGTCTTCGCTTCGCTTGCCAAAATCTTTCTTTTGTTGTATATTTCTTTTCATAGTTGGTAGTGGATTTGTCTCCGCCCAACTACATGTACCAAATAACAATTTCATAGTTGATTATATGATATCTTCTATTCTTTTATTCTTGTGGATGAGATTAGTTATGGTTCTACTGCATTTTACAGCTTATGTATTTATACGAGGCTTCCATATATTGGAGTATACTTCGTATGAATACAGCTGGCATGTCTACGTTCCTAGTCCTACATATTTTGGGACTGGAGCGTTACATGTTTTTGTGGTGGCCCATGCAGGTCAAGATAAATTGTTTGGTTACTTTACCGTACCAAGCAAGCCTGCGAATAGGATTAGAAGTCTAGGATCTCATCCACATACTTGACCTCTTTCCTTGATTTTATCTACCGTTTGACTCATCAATTGCATCTTGCTTGCTTCCTTCCATCCCTACTCTTATCTTCTCTTCGTGCTTGCTAGAGATTGACCCTACTAGTTAGATGTCCCAAACACCCTTTGCTTAATTCTTTTAAGTTGGGTAGAATACCTTATGAACTAGCAACCCCTTTGACCTAGTGACCTATATTAGCAAGCTTATTTAGATCCTAGAATCTAGAGGACCTAACCCGTCTAGCAAACCAAGGACTTGGACAAGAAGACTATAGGACGACTGTATGACTTAGAATTATTCTACCTTCTTTAAATCTAAATCTCTCGTACCTATGTATTTACCGTTTTGACTAATGATGCTAATATAGCCTAGTATTTGCAAGCTAATCCTTATCGAGCTTGATCAAGACATATGCTATAGAGTGGCCACTCACTAGCCTATTGTGTAAATCAGAACCGGTGCATAATGGTCTGATCAACCAAGTGCACTTTGGTTCGCTTTTGTCTATTACTCTATGTGGATGGGGACATAACTAAACTTGGCCCTTACAATCCCATCCACGACTGCCTTGACAATTCCTTTGAAATTTTTCGATCGTCTTTGAATCACGTATTCGTATTCGATAACGCCTCTTTCGAACTCTATATTGCTTTCGCCTTTACCAATTTTCGAAGGAAGAAGGTGTAATACTTGAAATTTCTCTAGCTGCCCTATCAATTATGACCATTACCACTCGATGTTGCTATATCTTCATCCTAAACTACTCGGCCCTATCAAGACCCTCTAACCGCTTTGAATCTATTTCACTCTCTTAATCGTGACCCTTCATTGCCCATGACCATGCCGTATTATTTTTCTACGATCTAGATCGCGAATTCTTACGGCATGAATTGTTATAGATTGTTTCCCATCGATACCCCCCTTGTGTCTCCTCACCCCCTACTAATTCTTAATTTCGAGGACGAAATTCTTTTAAGTTGGGTAGGATGTAAAACCCCTAAATTTCTACTATATTTTTTATTTATATTTGTACGGATTTAAAATTTTGTATTGTACGTCGCGTAAGTCGTATTTTACGTCGCGCACGAAATTTTATTTTGCTCGACGAGTGCGAATATGTTCGAGCATACATATTTTAGAAAAAAATATTTTATTTATTATTTTATAGTTTCAAAATAATATATGTAGTAATCATTTTACTATCACTACCAAGTTGTTATTTTATTTACTAAAAGCCTTTATTTATGCAATTATTAAAAATAATTAATATTTTTATTGTATACTAGAAAAACATAATTATGAAAATATTATTTGTGCATACATATATATTTGTAATTATTTATTGGTTTATTTTAAATATTAATGTAATTTTCAAAATTATTTTTATTAGTATTTTGGAAAATATATTTTAAAATTATTGTAGAGATTTAAATCTTGATTTGAAATGTTGGATTTATTTAAATAGTTAAGTATTTGAATTTGATTTATTGATTTGATTTTAAACTAGGGAATTAAATTAGATTTAGATTTGATTGATTTAATTTAATAGATTGATTTATCTAAATTTGGGTTTAAACAATCCTAATCATTATCTTATTGGGAATTCCCACATCCTATAAATAGGCAGGTACTTCTCCAATTTCCATCATCCATTATTTTTTTCTCTCCACAAATTTCCACCACAAAGTGAGTGCCTCGTGTCTGTGTCCAACATCTCCCGTGTCAGCCGTGACGGCCTCGGGTCCAACCCCGGGTGTCTTCCCAATATCTTATTCCAATATTTATTTACAATTACATTATTTTCTTCTGTATCGGACACCCCCGACACAAATCAAACCCTAACCCTATCCCTAGCCCGATCTATCCCGACCCCGGTGGTTCCCGTCACCACCATCCTAGTCAGATCCCGACCGACCAACAGTCCAGACCCCATGTCTTCTCCAGCACGTCCAACGTCTCCACCCAGACCCTCCGCCACGACCATCGATCACCGACTCCCTGCCTCTACCAGCACCCAGGCAAATTCCGATCACCAACACCGGCCCGACCATCATCCTGGCCGCCGGTCCCAAACAGACCGACCAAACCACCACAGCCTTCACTACCATCACCACCGCCCGTGGCGGCCCGCCGTCGCCCAAACCAACACCACAACCACCCCCACCGATTCCGACCACCACTCCCAGACCCCATGAAACCCTCCTCGACTCACGGCCAAACACCACACAGAAGAGGAGAAAAAGGAAACCTCACCTTTGCCGACCCGGCCTCGCCGCTTGCGCGCCCTTCCGCGGCGCTGGTAGCCGCCGCCGTCCGCCACCTTCGAGAACCCAGACCGCCTCGTCCCAGCCGGACCACCGCCGCCGCGAGCCGCAGGCGCCGCCAAACCCTCGAGCGACCGCGCGCCACCCATCCCGGCCGCTCCGCTCCTCCCCTTTCATCTTTCCCTCTTCCGCTCGCCGCCCCCACGACCGGTGAAACCCATCTCCCGACCGCCTCCGTCGTTCCCTTCACCTCCACCGCGTTCCTCCGTGCGTAGCCGGCCAAAAACCTCCACTGCCTCCTCCCCAGGACGTGCGCCACCGCCATCGGCGCCGCCCGCCGTCTGCTCCGCCGTCGAACCACCCAAAACCCTCTTCTCCGGCCGCCGTTTTCCCCGCGATGGCCGCCCCTTTTCTGCAGCGCCGCCCATCGCCGCTCCTCCGCTTCCCAGCCGAGACCACCCCGCTCCTCGACTCCGCCGAGCACTAGCCTTCGCCGCCCGCCGGAGCCGAGGCCGAACTCCGATCCTCCGCTTCTCTCTCTGCTCTTTCCCCTCTTTTTGTTTTCTCTCTCGTCCATTTAGCTGACCAAGAGGTTCTCTTCGGTTGAGGAGCAGCTGTTGCTTCTTTATTTATTATATATTTCTTTTAATTTTTTTATCCCATATAACTTTTGGATTCTTATTAGATACTGTTTTGCTTTGGATTGTCCCATTTTAAATTCATTAAAAAAAATTTATTATTATTATTATTTCATTACTGTTGTTATTATTATTATTAATTCTATTATTATTTCTAAAATCATCATTATTATTTTATTATTATTATTATTATTATTGTTATTATTATGATTTTCAGTATAAGTATTTTATAGTAATAAGTTATTTTACTGTTAATATTATATGTACAATATGTATTAATATTATTTTTTATATATTTTTTTATTGACTAAGGATTTTGGTTAATGTAGTTATTATTAGAAGTTGGTTCTTGTATAATTAGGTGTAATAAGCCTTCAAATTTCCTTCTAAAAATATATATACTTATTTATGCCAATATTATAATTGGCTTGGCCTTATTATAAAAATATAGTTTTAGAACTCTAGATAAATTTTCGAGATTTTATTATTTAGTTAAAATTATTTTGACCCGCAAAACTAATGATATTTTTGACTCAAATGGGGTTTGCCTTAAATAATTATTTTGTATTTATCTAAAACTATGTTCGGAAATATAGATTTAACTAAAAATATTATTTTGACAAAGGTTAGGGTTTTAGCCTAAATCTATTTTCCATATTTTAAAGTATTTACCAAAAATAATTATTTTTCTAGTGAATATAGTTTTCGAATATTTCTAAAAATCCTATATATATTATTATCCTTTTCTTTTGAATTTTCTCCTGTCCATGACAAATTCCATTCTTCCATTTCCTTCACAAATTGTGTCCTTCCCCTATCGTCCCTAACTAAACTGACCCTTCTGGACCTAATGAAACTGTCCGTGCCACCATCCGAGGTCACCATGTATAGTTGTTGCACCAAAGTTGTAGATCGTGCCACATTGATTATCGCAGCACACCAGGCGCTCTACCAGGCAAGACACCTTGCCATTTGCTGTTTACTTATTTTAGCTCATATTTCATGCATTATTTATTTTCTTTATGCAAAATAAAACTGTGATACATGGCATAACCTGTTAGAACTTACCGTTCATTTATTGTTCCTGCTATGTATTATTTTTCTTACAAATTAAACCTAGATTTAAGGGACCACCTTGTGTGTTGCATTCATTGGCCTTGACACATTGTACCACGAAGATTGTGTGTCGCATGTAGAACACGGACATGCGTGACTGGCTGGCCACTGGTACGTATAAGCCGTGCGATAGGAATAACCGCTAATAGAGGTTGCATACTAGTTTGACTTAGCGGTTATAGAGGTTACTGTTGTGGATACGACATGGTAGGCATTGGATGGGAAGAACAACTCTTTAATGTATGGGTCATTTATGCACTGCCCTGATTGCCGGTTATCTCCAGTGGGAGGTACGGTCCTGATTGCCGGTTATCTCCAGTGGGAGGTACGGTCCTGATTGCCGGTTATCTCCAGTGGGAGGTACGGTCCTGATTCCTGATTCCTGACTGAGCCGGCCCATGCATCAAAGGTTTGTTCTTTATTGCATATTCACTATAGTACGGTTAGGTACCCTATTGTATGTGTCCCTTAATTATTTGAGCAATATTTATTCAGTTTATATGGCATGATATTATGTGTCTTGTTACGTCCCTCTGAGGACCTGGTTGTCTTGCCAGGTGTGTGCTATTGTCTTTCGCGGGTGCTTTAGCTCTAGTCGTGTTCGTCGCTATTTTCTCGAGGATGATTGCAATTGGATCGTCTTCGCTTCGCTCGCCAAAATCTTTCTTTTGTTGTATATTACTTTTCATAGTTGGTAGTGGATTTGTCTCCGCCCAACTACATGTACCAAATAACAATTTCATAGTTGATTATATGATATCTTCTATTCTTTTATTCTTGTGGATGAGATTAGTTATGGTTCTACTGCATTTTACCATTTTCGATTGTCGCTCTAAACAGCACGTGCATGCTGAGGCAAGGCTGAACCCGATAGTATTGAGGGTGTCATCCGTTGGAAGGATGTTGTGTAAGGCTCTCCAAATGAGGAAGGACCACTTCTCCGGGATGCAGGTCTGCTAGAAGGATGCTATGGTGGTTGGTGTAGCGACGTTGCCAAGGATTGCTCTTTTGGCGGATTTCACTGAGAATAATCCGCTAGCGGTATGCTTCCATTGGAGCTTGTCTGCGTCCGACCCTAACTTCAGCCCTCTACGACGGATGCTCTCGACCGCTTCTGGCCCGGCCCAGATCCGGACCTTGTTCCAATTCCAGTTGTTGTCGGAGGGGTCCCATAAATCCTTAATAGAGCTATTCCTAGGGGCGGCAGATAGGTTGGGGAGCAAGAAGTCTCCTACCCTTCGTTCTTGAAATATTGATGACTCGCCATTGCCTATGAGTAAGCGGATCTCAGGTTCAGCCAGGGCTTTACCGATAAGAATGCGACGCCAAGCCGCAGAGGATCTGCTGTTGGAGATGGCTGTCGACGGATGGATGTGCTTATAGTATCTGGCCTTCATGAACCTGGTCCATAAGTTCTGACCCGAGCGCAGCTTCCACCACAGTTTTATCGAGAAGGCGTTAACGATGTTGGAAAGTTTGGTAAAACCTAGGCCCCCTCTCCGGTCAGTCGAGCCATGGTATCCCAACTGGTCCAATGATGCTTGTCTAGGCCTCCGCTGTGCCCCCAGAGGAAGTTGCTGAAGATGCTTTCGATAGAGGATAGGACTTTCTTGGGAGGGGAGCACGCAGCCAGGGTGTAGATGGGAATAAAGGTAAGAACGTGGTTGATGAGAATAATCTTGCCGTCCGGAGACAGAGTAGCGTTATGCCAGCCCTCGAGTTTTTTTCTGACTCGATTGATCAGGTTCTCAAAGATACTGGCATTGGATTTGCCATACACTAGAGGGCAGCCAAGGTAGTGGATGGGGGGTACTTGATGGGGAAAGAGGTGATGTTGGAGAGGCTGACCGCGTGCTCTCTCTTGATATTATGATGGGTATAGATGATGCTTTTTTTTGGATTGACTTTCTGAACCGAGCATCTGGTGTATCTTTGAAGCGTGTTATGGACTACTTCCATCGACCCGCTGTCCCCTGATAAGAAAATGAGGATATCGTCTGCGAAAGCCAGGTGGGTGATGATCGGACATCCGCTGGTGGTATGATAATGCTGGAAGTTTGGTGTGGTCGCCATCTTGTTAAGATTTCTGCTCAAGGCGTCAACCGTGATGATGAAGATGGTGGATGATAAAAGATCTCCTTGCCTAACTCCGTGAGTCGATTTGAAGAATCCTTCTTCCTGACTATTGGTGATCGTAGAGAACCACGAGTTGCTGATCGATCTCCATACAATGTTGGTCCATATTTCAGAAAATCTGAAAGCCCTAAAGACCCAGATCATAAATTGCCAGTCCATTCGATCGTAGGCTTTCTCTATATCGAATTTGATGGCTATGTTACCACCTCTAGCTGGGAACTTCATGCATGTAATAAGATCTTGGGCTAACATGATGTTATCTTAGATGTTTCTCTTTTTGACAAATCCACTCTGCTTGTCTGAGATAATCTTGGGGAGAAGATCTGACATTCGCGAGTCGATGATTTTGGATATGATCTTATTCGTGAAGGTGCAGAGACTGATAGGACGGAAGTCCCAGAATGTCTCCGGGTTATCTTTTTGTCTGATGAGAATGAGATTGGTGCTCGAGATGGCTCTAGGGTAAGTAGCTCATTGGAGGAAAGCTGTGGCCGCTTTGTGTATGTCTGACTTGATGATGTCCCAGCAAGTGCAGAAAAAACCCCCCGTGAATCCATTCGGACCGGGCGCGCTGTGCTCGTCTAGGGCCCAGACAGCAACCTTAACTTCCTGCTCGGAGCGGGGTTGTTCTAATCGGGTGTTGTCGGAGTTGTTAATAAGTTGGGGGACAGCCCCAGGAATGTGTTGTCTCTGTGAACCATATCCTTGGAGAAGAGCTGAGAATAGAACTTTGCGGCTTCTGCTTGGATTCCCTTTTGGTCGGTGATACATCTCCCGTTCTCATTAGCGATCTGGTGGAGGGAGAGTCTTTGTCGGCGACCGTTAACGCAGGCGTGGAAGTAGCTCGAGTTTTTTTCCCCCTTGCTATCCCATTTAATCCTAGCTTATTGCTTCCAGAAGTCGATCTCGACTTTCAGTCTGAATTTGAGAATAGCTTTAGTGAGGTTATGGGCATTCCTAGAGGCGGGCGATCTGTCGTTCAGGTACCTGATTTCGGTGTGAGTAACGTCATCCTTTGCGACCCGAATAGCTTAGAAGATATCACCGTAAGCTTGCTTGCTCCAGACAGCAAAGGCTTTTCTCGTGGCCTTGAGCTTGTTGGTGACCTGGTTAAGGGGATTTGGAGAGTCCGAGCTGTTCCACGCTTCCTTAACGACTTTCATGAATTGGGGATGCTGGCACCAGCTGAAGCTCTTAGTTGGCTGGTTCGACGTGCTGGTAATACTCATGAGCAGGGGGCATAGTCGGACTCAGTGGCATTGAAGTGGGAGAGCTTGGATGTCGCTCCCATACTCATCCAATGGGCGTTAGTTAATGCCCTGTCAAGTCTGGAGTATTGCCGACGTTCGCCTTCTTGCATATTGTACCAGGTGAAGGCGTTGCCCGAGAACGGGAGGGAAGAGAGGTGGGAGTTGAAAATGAAGTTGTTAAAATATTACATGCTCGGGTGCGGTGGAGGGCGGCCGCCGATCTTCTCTTCTCTACAAGTGATAGCGTTGAAGTCCCCGATGTAAAGCCAAGGGATGTTGGGGTGTTGTTGGTTGATGTCTAGGAGGTCGTCCCAGAGATGTTTGCGATCAATTATGTCGCAGCTGCCGTGAACCGCCGAAAGAATAGCACGGTTGTGGATTAACGAGTGTTCAATCCAGCACGAAAGTGCTTGCCTGGAGTCCCGGATGACTCCGATCTTAACGTCCTTCGAGCCGAAGATCCAAATGTCGTTACTACCAGCAATGGCTGACTGAAATCCTAACTGCAATTGAATGGACTTGAGTCTTTTGTAGGAGATTTTGGGTTCGATGATGATCAATAAGTCGATCTTATGGGTTTTCTTAAGGCTGGTAACTCTCCTCATAGTAGGTTAGTTCGCCAGGCCACGGACATTCCAGGAGAGGATGTTCAGCATTAATGGTGCTTGGAGGGGTTGGTTGGTCCGCTTGGAGGTTGACCTGGTGTGCATGGTCGGGGACTTGGTTCCCCCTTTATTGGCAAATTTCTTCGAAGTGGTGGAGGTCTCTCCTGCGGTGAATGAGCCGAGGATGGGGTCTTTGGGTGTGGTGATCAGACTATCAGTGAGAGAATCGACTGATTCTCCGGCGGAGTCGAGCTGGGTTCAATCGGAGGGATTTGAAGGGTGTCGTCGGAGATGCCAATCTGGTCGCCTTCTGACTGGAGAGGGAATCCCACAACAAGTACTTGAAGGCCTCTAAGATCTTGATCCGGCCCGAGGATGGCTAGGGCTTACACGATGGCTGCTTCGTGGATGGCTAGACAGTCCGGGTTGTGGTGTGTGACTGGAAGAGCCCCTGTGTCTGCCTCTGGTGGAGGATTGTTGATGTCTTCTAGGTCCGTCCTGCTGGTGATCACATTTTCATCCGGGAAAAGAAGCTCCTGATGTTGGTCGCTCGTTTCAGAGGCGAGGGCGTTAAATTGGTTGGATAGAGGTAAGTTTGGTGGGTCGTAGGGGACCATCGTTTTGTTTGGGGATACTCCTCTATTTGGTTTGCCTTCACTGGAGCTAAACCAAGTGTGAGAGTTCGGAAGAGGGAGCAAGGGGGTTTGGTCGCGATTACGACCTTATGATAATCCTCCTTTGGGTTGGGGTTCTTTTTGTACTGCTTTCTTCTGGAGATCGGGATTGAGGCAAAAAATAATGCTTAGTGAGGTGACCGCGCAAATGGCAGTAGGAGCAAAATAGGATGTGGTTATCGTAGACGATCTGCTGGGTGTGATTCTGGTTTCCGAGCTCGATGAGGACGTGGTTGGGCGGCTCTTTGGTGAGATCGAGTTCCACGCATATCTTGGCATAGTGAGCTTTGGTCAGGTTGCTAGTTTCTGCTGCGGGTGGCGACGTATGTCCCGAAGGAGTTGGCAATACGCTTAAGGGCCGCTGGGACAAAGCAAATGAGAGAAAGATTGGGAAGGGTCACCCAGGCTGCCACCGTGGCTGAGTCTTCTTTTGTGTTGAAGTTCGCTGTCCACTTGATTATCTTCATTGGGTAGGAGTCAACCCTGCTGGTACCTTTGGAACACTCGGTCCTGTGGTCGATGTCATAGGAGAGATGGAGCATAATATACCTCGAGTCGAGAGGGGCTACCCTGTATTTGCGAAAATCTACCAGCCGGCGATAACATCCTGAACCCTGGATAGTTTGGGTCAGCCAGAAGAGAATTTGAGGACGAAAAAGAAGGGAAATGAGGTGGCCAGGGAGGACAGTTCCTGGTCGGTGAATGGCACCGTGGACATGATATGTGCCTGAGGGTATTCCACTTTGGGGAGGGAGATGTCGGAGAACAGGAAGCCCTGCTTGGCCTTCATGTCAGGGCGAAGAGTATCGGCGAATGACGGAGTCGGAAGGGCCGACTGGAAGGAGGAGGGTGCTGGTAGGCCGGGAGGCACGGGGGGGGGGGAGGGGTGGGAGGGGGGAGTACGGCAACCGTAAGAGAAGTGGGTCCAGAGTAGGAGAAAAGTGCGATGAGGTCGTCCTGGATCGCAGTGGAGGAGGCAGATCCGGGGGGCAGCCTTTCAATCCCGGAGAGGAATGGGTGATAGAGTCACCATGAGCGCCCACTGCGGAAGACGAAGGGCCCACAGTAGCAGAAGCAGGGGGTGGGGTCCAGCTAACACCCAGAGACGTCGGGGGGGGCCTGTAAGCGCCCATAGAGCTAGGGGGATGGAGGCAACATATGCGCCTGAAGGGGAAAGGGTAGGCCTGCCACAAGCGCCTGAGAAATTGGGGAGAGGGGGGCATATACGCCTGCATCCAAACCCTCGTATGCTCCCAAAGCGGCGAGAGGGGGGCCCACCTGCGCCCGAAGGGGGTACAGATGCACCTGTGCTGACGCCACCAAATGCGACCAAAGATCTGGGAAGGTGAGAACCACATGCGCCTAAATGGGGAATCCAGCCGTATGCGCCATCAAAATTGGGAAGGGGGCGTATGCGCCCGGGATGGGACTGCCATGAGAGCTGACAGAGGGTGGGGCATATGCGCCCACGTCGGGGCTACTAAGAGCGCCTTCAGAGAAGTATGCACCCACGCGAGCGTGAGCGCATGAGAGATCGCCTCCATGCAGCAAAATAGCGCCACGTAGAGGAGGAAGGAAAGTTTCAAAATTTGAATTATAATTTGAAAATATTCCGTACAGACCGAACCCGAGGAAGGAGGAAGAGCAGGAATCACAGCAGACGATGGCTGGGGGGAGAAGGAGACTAGCTGACCGCCCCGCCGAGAGAGGCCGGAGACGGGGACAGGGACATCCGGGGGGCCAGCGATGGAGGGATGGAGGGCCGCCTGACTAGAAAATGCCGCAACAAGCAAGGGGGAGGACGGAGATGGGGGCCGGGAGGGTGGAGGGCGATGGGGGGGGACAGGGAGGTCGACGGTAGGCGGGAGGGGGGCGGAAGGGCGGCGGCGGGCGGAGGGGCCGGGCGGCGAGCGGGAGGGAGAAGGGACGGCCCGAGCACGACAATGAGGTCGGTGAAGGGATCCTCCATGGGTGGAGGATGGAGGAAAGGAAGGAGGGGAGAGAGGCGCGGAAGGAGCCGACCGAGCCCACCGGTCTAGGCCGGACGGGACAGGGTGGGCGCCTCGAGCTGGAAGATAGGAAAGCGGGGACCAGAGCACAGCATGCTGAAAATTATATATATATATCCAAATATATATATATATATATATATATATATATATATATATATATATATATATATATATATATATATATATATATATATATATATATATATATATAAGTGTAGATTGGAGGAATTAGGGTGTGGTATTGAAAGTAGGAATAAGAAAGGGGAAGTAGGCTATGTTGGGGGTGATGGGTGTATGTATATATGTATATAAGTATTGTATAAGTATCATATACATGTACATTAACTAAGAGTTTGTAGGTGGATATGATAGGAAATTAGTTAACAGCAGTAGGTAGAATGGTTATAGGGTTGTTTAGCCTAAGGGTCAAGGAAAATACCTAGTGTAGATAGTGAGTGTTAGAGGAGAGAAGTGTGGTTTATCTGTGTATCAGTTAAATAACAGTTGAGGGTTTAGAAATATAGTTTGGTATGTGGGCTTTGGAGTATTAGAGTTCAGTAAGGGAGAAGAAGAGGGTATCAGTTTCAGTCTACTGACTGAACTGAAGGGATGGATGTATCAGTGAACTAAAGCAGCAAAGTGAAGGGGATTCAGTTCAGTCATTAGCACTGAACTGAAGAAGGGTTGAGTTCAGTCAATAGTACTGAACTGGGGATGGTTGGTTTCAGTTGAAGACTGTACCAGTTGGTGGTCTTGGAGTATCAGTTCAGAATGTTGAACTAAAGGGGCTTGAGTTCAGTCCTTGAGGACTGAATCATGAGATGAAGTGATAGGAAATTGAATGAGAAGAAGGGGTTTGAAGTATTAGTTATATATAATGCTTTTGAAGGGGAATTTATGCCCAGGTCAGACCAGTGAAGGCTTAAGGGCCGTGTAGGCCATAACAAGGTTGGCTTTGCTTGGCTTGGCTGTTTCTGATTGAGGCTGAGGTATCAGTATACTGAACTAGTTGAGGGTTTCCTTCAGTAAACAACAAGGCAAGGTAATGGCAGGATCCAATACCTATGCTCTGGCAGAGGGATAGGGGCCTTGGGCCTATGCAAGAGAGGAAAAAACAGGTCATGATAGGGATATGAGATGTTGCCGATAGTTAGGTAACCTAGGTTATGAGCCAACCCATGTGACACCTAGGTATCTTGGTTCATTTAGAGTAGAAAGTAAGTTTGAGTAGGGAATGGGTATTACCTAGCACAGGTAATGTCAATATAATAGGGTAAGTAATGTCTTTATATATATATATATATATATATATATATATATATATATATATATATATATGTTTAGATAGATAATTTAGAGAATGGATATGAGATATGGGTTATGAGTGTAGGCACAGGTGTGTATGCAAATGTAAATAGATGAATATCTAGTTGAGAGTTCATGTTGTGTGTGTATATATTGAATACATAGAGGGATAGATTGCTGAGCTAGGTAGATAATCAAATGATAGACATATAGATAGAGCAAATATAGATGGATAGATAAACTAGATAGGAGATGACTTGCCCAAAACCTGTAGGTAATAGATAATAGGGAATATATGAACTTATATATGTATATGGGATAAATTGGCAATTGTTTTCTAGATTTAAGTTGTATGTCATGCTATGATGGGTATGTTGGTGTCTATAAAGGTAAACTAGGACAATGTGTATAGGTGTTAGTTTGGGATTTGGGGGTATATTAGTAAACCTATCTATACAAGTATATGTTTTGATTGCCTTGGAATAAAGCATGTGCATAGGATAAAGGGGCGATGATAGGGTATTGCCTTTTAGAGCCTATGGGTAGATACATAAGGATATGACTTGGTATGGCCTAATATAGACTGAAAACCTGGGTATGACCTAGTTGATCTAGTATAGCAAGGTATTGACCCGGTTGACCTAGTTTAACCTAGAAATGACTTAAAAACCTAAAATTGACCTAGTATAGCATGTTCATGATTCCAAAACACGATTTGACATTCATATTCCATAGTTAGGTCTTCGAGGCACCATATCAGACACTGTTGATATTCTGCACCGGATCTCAAGCGAGTATATTTTCTGATACTTTTTTGTTTTATGATATCATCTATGTTTCTTGTATTTAGTGTAGATATCCATGATTTCTTGACACATTGGTTACACGGATTAGTATTTTCTGGATCCCGTCATGATATGCTATTCCTTGTATATCTTGGTGTATCTTATGCAAGCCTTATTGTTGTTCTTGTGCATTGTACGAATACCGATTCCTGCGAAGGCTCGCTACCTTCTTAGAGAATCCCGTGTCATAACGTGTCATGGTTGGATCCACTATACTAGTCGGGGGTAGGGAGTATTTGCGTAGATATGTGATCAATACCCTCCTTGCATCAAGTCTTGAACCTTGAAAGTGTTAATCATACACCGCACGTATGATTAACCAGGCCATAAACTCTTGTATCAAGTTCCTAAATCGATCACATATTGAAACTAGTGCTCACTCACTTAGATAGTATTTTTCTTGATTCTTATACATGATATACCCTGCTCTCTTGCTCTTACACTCATTTACAGTTTTACTTATGCCTAAACATATTCATGTATATGTCACTTTACCTTGTATATTCTCTCTATTTACTACTACATAGTCATTATCATTTTATTTGAACTGTTATTAGAAATGTTCTTCGCTCCAATCCTGACTGGATATATTTTTTAGACGACGCAGAGGACGAGTGCCCTACTTATTACGGCCCTTCAGATGTAGTAGGTATAGATCGGGGGACTCTAGTTCAGGAGGGTCTAGTCCCGGCTGAGAGGACTTACTTAGCGATTCAGTAGACTAGATTTGTACTAGACTTTGTCTCCAGTTGACAACTCTTGGCATGTTTATTATTTAGAGACTTGTATTTGAGATTGTTGACTCTTAGATTTTCTGGACTTATACTATTTTTTATGTTAGACTTTTCTGGATATTTTATATCATGTTGTCTTTTTCTTTCGTATCATTTATCCTTCTTAGAGTATTATGATTGAGTATGAATATTGTTATTACTTGTCCACCGGTTGGAGTTGACTATCTTGACATGTTATGATATTTATAATTGTTAGTTAGTTAGATAGACCTAGACAGCGTTCTACCGCCAATGCTACGACGTAGGCTGGGCGCTATCACGTACTCGTACCCCTACACCGGGTGCGGGTTGTGACAAATTACCTCGTTAATAGGTCATAAGGACAACGGGATGCTAGGTTGGGAGGCATGCTACCCAACTTATAAAATTTCCACTAGTATTGGCTTTAAATCAGTGGGACATACAAGTTATTTTCCTAACCTCTATAGTATCCGAAAATGGTAATCATGTCTGAAGTCATTTTACCGAGAATTTATGCCTCGCCAGTGTACACCTAGATGTAGTAAACCCTTGGTTTCGTGACTCAAATATGATACGATATTGAATATTTTATTAACTTTATCCAATATTGACATAAAGATAACTAAGATCAAAAGAGGACAACTAAGATATAGTTTTAACGATATTTGATAACCTACGTTTACTTGAAATAATTTCAACTTTAGGGGTCGTGCCTTGATAGTGCGCTGCTGGCTGCAGTGAACCCCGTAGTCTCCATAACTCCAATAAATGGTGATAATGCGCTTCTACCTTGACATTTTAAGTTATCGAAAATTATTCCAACTATATCCATAAGTAATTCAAAGGAGCTTAAATTCAAACAAGTCGATTATGATAGAAAAAGTGTAAGTATCTGTTCTTGAAGTGATAATATCAATTTTGAAAATCAAATGATCGATTAGATATCAATTTTAAAATTAAACGATCGACTAGAAAAAATGATCGAATACGAGAAGTAAAAATTTCCAATTTCTATTTCTTTCATACTCAAGGATCGAGGGACAAACATGAAACAAAACTGACTCATAATTACTAGATGGATAATTGGGTTATGTTAGGCTCAAAAGTCAACGGATGGAAATAGAATATTGAATAATTACTTATGGAAACAAATAAGTGATACGACTTAGATAGGAAATATAACTCGAACAAACTATCAATGTTAAGGATTGAATCATAGGAAGGCCTAATTTACTAGGCAAATGGTCTACCCACCTTTGATCCTACCATCGTGTCAAAACGCAATGGTACATCCTTCTAAAAAATTTTCTCAAGTTATCTCATAGGGTTTAGGATTCAATAAATCTATTCCTAAATCACATGACCTATGTGGCAACCTTAACTACTCAACAGCCTATTTGCATAAAGGACTCCTAGTCCTAGTCATTCTCTTAAAAGTCAATTCAATCCTAATTGTGAATGAGCACTTCCTAGTCGCAGTCTTGCAGTAGTATGACTAATATAGGTACTACCAAAAGTTCGTACAATTTGCGAAGACCGACCTACATGGGCCACCACAAAAACTTGTCATGACCCGCACCCGCATTTTGGGATACGAGTGTATGCGCAAGACAGCTTACACCGCGGTATCGACGGTAGAACGCTGTCTAGACCACAATGCTCAACTCACAAAAATGCTCATATTTTTTTATTTCTTATTTACAAATACTAAATGAATTTATAACATTCAAAGTTTACATTTGAAGAAAAGTACAATACCTCACAAAATCTAATACAATAATTTTAAACATTCTAACTAGCTTCTAGGTTGATCTTAGCATATACACCCATATCTCCCCAAGAATCCGATGCTAAATAGTAGCCGCGACTAATCTGTAAAATATTGGTTTCCAGTTAGGAAGGGAATGAGTACAATTCAAGCATGCAGTTCCAAATATATGATAACGATTATAAAAATAGTAAAAAGTCATGACATACATGATGAAAGAAATAAACTATAAAATATGGCACAAAAAATATGGTAAAACAGTTAATCATGAACTATAAAGATAAGTGAATCATGGAACAAGAAAACTTAACCAACTACGTGATTTGAAGTACACCTTTCAATACGTGATCAGGTTGGTCCACTACACTGCACGGTCTACATACGATTTGCATCCTCACGGTCTACATTACATGAAATAAAATACGGTCTACATTACATGAAATAAAGTACGATCTACGGGGTTCATCACTGTCACCCTCGATTTTTGTTATACGTATTTTGGTATACGTGTACGTATCTCGGACCCATATTTCGACTTGTCCTGGCTGGCTAGTCTTGGGTTTCTTGCATTGGCATGGGTTAGTTTGTATTTCATGGCTCGTGTGGTTTATTTTGGCTGGGGCATGCATCCGGTTCGGTTGGGTTCGGTCTGGTTGGGCTTGGTTTGGATTAGTATGCAAACCCCTACCTACCACCATCCCCCATTTATTAACCCAATAACCCTTCTCTCTCCTCATTCATTTCCCATTACTATTCTTCTTCTTCTTCATTTCTCCACCGACCACCCGCTGTAGGCAAGTGCAACTTGCTTCATGGAGGAACTCAATTTTGTTGTTCCATTGTCTTCCTTACGAGATTCTAAGATACTTTAGTACTTAACATTTTTAATTTCCATGGTTCATTTCATGTAGATCTAAGTTTTAGTATTTTTGATCTTCCTAGTTTTGATCTATTGAACTTGGCTGCTTTCGAAAATGGAGAGTTCCATGTGGTAGGGATTTTGATTTTACGCAAGTTTGGCTTTTGAATGGCTAGATTTCACCGAGTCTTGGCTGAGATAGGGTTCCTTGAGTTCTTGAGTCTCCATGGCTGCAAGTCTCCGCCTTGGGGAGAAGACAAGCCCTTTATGCACACGTTCATACGTGCTCGCATAGTGACCTTCCTTTACGCCCACGTTTTACGTGCCAGCGTAGTAATTTCCTCCTTTACGCACACATTTTCATGTGCCCGCGTAGTATTCCCTTTTTACACACACACATTGCGTGCCCGCGTAACTCTCGAGTATAGTCTCGCGTACGTAGAGTCTCGCGTAGAGTCTCGCGTGCGTAGAGTCTCGCGTGCGTAGAGTTTGCGTAGAGTCTTGTGTGCATAGAGCCTCGCGTAGAGGGGTCCTTCCTTAGGTCCTGCTCGCGTAGGGTACTTGCTCGCGTAGAGGGGTCCTTCCTTGGTCTTGCTCGCGTAAAGCCATTTTATGCTCGGGGCCCCTTAGCCTAGCGTAGTGTCACGACCCGCACCCACTGTTAGGGTACGAGAACGTAACAACGCCCAGCCTACGCCGCAGTGTCGGCGGTAGAACGCTGTCCTAGGTCAATCATCTATCAATACCAAAGTACCTGTACAGTTTATACTCTCCAAATGGAGGTGACATAACAATATACATCCCCATCACATCTAGGGTAGAAGAACGAAAGACAGATAGATAGATAGTAACTCAAGAGAACAGTATCATAGATGAATAAGTCTAAGTGTTTAGTATAACATAATATCCAGAACTGTCAACTCATAATACAAAAAGTCTAAGAGTCTATACATCTCCACATCTCAAAATACAACTCAGAATGTGAGGCAAAAAGTAAATATAGAAAAGACTGCTTAGACTAAACTGGTTTAGACTACTGGAACAACATCCTCAGCTGTAGGTGGATCCTACTGAGGGTCCACAACATAAGTATCATCTAGTCCTGCTCCATAATAGGTAGACACCAGGGCCTCATCCTCATCCTCTGTAATATTTTCAACAGGTCCAATCAGGACAGGAACGAGCACAATACATCTCACACAGTTCATAACAGGTTAGGAAATACGATACAGGCAATAGAGTAAGATACAGGAAGTGCTGAAAGGAAATATACGCTGCAAAAGAGATAGCTGTAATGAAATATCTACTGTATATAGAGAACTGTAAGTGGCTAGTGATGTAGAGTACAAGACAGGCATGTGAATAGCTAGAATTTATACATGATTACACTACTGAGTTTGTACATAATTACACTACTTTGGAATTATTCACATGTCTACTTCTACTCCCCCATTTCCCCAATCAATACACAAGGATCTAGACAAGTTACGTTATTATACATGATTACTTCACATGAGGCTCATAAAAGAGTATACGTAAAGTTATACATGAGGGCTCAGTGAACATGAGAGTACATGATCACATGAGTATACATGCATGATGGAAGCACAGGAGTACATGATGAAAGTGAAACACACGAAACATGAAGTACCCGATGCTCCCGAGGGGGATAACATCTCATGTAAAGATCCATATAGTACCAATCCGTGTTACCAACGTGACAGCATCAAGTAAAGTAATCTAGAGCGAGAAGTAAAGCCTGAACAAGTATGAAACGGTCAGAGAATGTACTCGCCTGATAACTGAATGTCTAAAGAGGATATACTGTCTGAGGAGAGGTGTATGGCTCCTAATCAGAGCAATACAAGTCACAATGTATCCACAATAGTAAAAATAAAGTGTACAATGCATACTACATGGTTCTAGGTCAATCTGGTCAAACGTCAACTCTAATAGTCAAACTAGGTCACAGGAAGTCATACTAGATCACAGGAAATCAAGCTAAGTCAAATAAGGTCAAACAAGGTCAAATAAGTCAAGATTAGTCAAATCTAGGTTAAAGTCAACCCTTGGTCAACATTCTAGCCAAACTAGTCAAATACTAGTCAACATGATTAATCTAGGTCAAATTTAGACTAACTAAGGTTTTGGGTCAAACAAAGACTAGTCAGCAAGGTGATTAAGTCAATGGTCAACTATCTAAGTCAATACCACAAGGTTAAGGTATAACCAATACCTATACAAGTATACCACACATATATATACATATATATATATATATAATACCAACCTTAATCCTATATTCAAGCTAATCCCACATTCCAATCTCAAGTCATGACTTGACTCTAAGTATCTAACTTAACCCATACATATCTTAACCTACATAAGTCCTTCCACAAAACCCAAGTCATAATAGTATACTCATATATAGGTCAATCTAAACCAACTAGTTAATAGCCTAGGGTTTAGTCAAACTTAGTCAACAAGTCCTCTTAAGTCTATCCAAGCCATTTCTAGGTCAATTAAGTCATGGTTGACCTATAGTTGACTTTGGTCAACAATGGTCAATTATCTAGTCAAACTAGGCTACTAGTCAACAAGGGTCACTAGTAGTGTTTTAGGTCATTAGGGTTAGTTGGGTTAGCCTCAAAGCCATAGGCTAGTCATAGGTTTCCATATAACCTGCAAGTTATACATATTATATATATATCTATATATATAGATATACACAATCTATCCAATACCTATATCAATATGTGTATATCCTATATATAATACCAATCACCCTCACATATATATATATATATATAAAGACACAATATATCTAATACCAAAATGTATATATATCCTATATATATATACATATATATATATATATATATATATATATATATATATATATATATATATATACATATATATATATATATATATATATATATATATATATACATATATATATATATATATATATATATATATATATATATATATATATATATATATATATATATATGCAAAACTTATATATATATATATATATATATATATATATATATATATATATATATATATATATATATATATATACACTTACCACATAAACACATAGGCCTATAGCCTATGTAATACCCATATACCCTAGGTATCTATATATAGATACAATATATATAATTCTAATACAATATATATATATCAATATATATATATATACATATTTATATATATATAAACTTATATACATTACATATATATATAGAGAGACATAGAGAGGGACAGAGTGAGAGAGAGTGAATGAGAGAGAAGAGGACAGTGAGAGAGGGCTGGACAGAGAAGGCTGGACAGGGGGAAAGGGTTCCAGAATTTCTGGAACCAAGTTGGCTCCCCAACACACACATACAATAACATATATACTACATATGTATATATATACATAACTCCACCTATACACTATCATTTATTCCCAAATCTCACCCACACTCACATATACATATATACTATGTATATACATACTAAATACATACCATTACATGTATAATTCAGATTAAAAATTGGTTTAAAATTCGTTTTTACAAAACTTGGAAAATCCTAAATCTGGGAAATAGAAACTGTGAACTCGAAACTAGGTAATCCCAAAAACACACACAAAAACGAGCTAAGGCTCGATTCCCTAGGTTGGTAATTGATGCCCCATACATATACGTGTCGTGTGTGTCAGTGGCAGTCCACCACGACACGACACGGCGTGTCCAAACACGTAAAAACTCACTCGGGTAAGCACTGATACACGAACACAGTGCACAGCGTCGTGCACGTGTTCACGTGTCTCGTGGACACACCACGAGACATGACACGACTCGTGGTCACACACACGTATAGCCCACACATAGGGCTACACGATGGACACTCTGACATGTGTCCACGACACTCATGGACACAAAACGAACTCCGTATCAGTCGTGAAAACACGACTGATACACGCGTGTTTCGACAGCGTCGTGCACGTTGTCACACGCCTCGTGCTCGCGACACAGGACACGACACATCTCGTGGTCGTGTCTTCGTGTACGCCATATGAAGGGCCACACATTGGTGTCATCACGAGGCACCCAAGTGTCGTGTCCGCGCGACACGACACGCTCGAAGTTGCCCTCGTGCGCGTGTGCGTAGACAGCCCGTGTCCAGTGCGAGTGAGATTTCTTACTCGACACGACACGAGGCGACACCAAATTTTGGGGGCATGTGCGCAGACACTGCCCCTCGTGTCCACCAATTTTGGTGTGTCCTAGTGGTCTGTGCAGTGCGCACAAAGGGGGGGGGGTAGCAGGACACTGCACGAGGGTCTCGTGCAATGGGTTCGTGTCTGTTTTAGACACGGACACGACACGGAAATGTGTCCACTAAGTTAGGGTTGTGACCTAGGTGTCTAGGGCTACCAGAAAATGTAATTTGTTTTACATTTTAATAAAATCCATTTCTCAGTGGCATTTCATCAAACATGGTTTCCTAGTTTAGGATACGTGTCCGATACGGACACCAAACCAACTCAAACTTTCACCAAATTTGTCCTACAGTACCCTAGTACCTAGATGCGTGCAAATATGAAGAGAAAACACAAAATTAACAAAGTTTATGGGCATTTACCTATTTGTGCAAATCCAATGAAAATCAAAGAAGGGGGGTGTGTATCCTTCAACTTTGTGATGCCAAAAGCTTCCAAATCCTCAATAGCATGCCCTAACTAGTACCATCTAGTGTAGGGGAGTCCAATGCAAGAAACTAGAGGTGATTTGGATCAAAATTGATCAAGTTGTGGTCTTGTGAAGAAAATGGGATTTTCTAGGATTTAAATTCATGTAAAATTTTCATGAATGAAAGAAATGGGATTAAATAGAAATGTGGGCTGCTAGGGGGATGCCCTTGGCTGCCATGGGGGTAGGGGAGGTGTCCTTGGCTTTCTTCTAGGCTAAGGCAAGACTTTGTGTAAAGGGGTTGGGATATTTTGAGTAATTCATGGAAAATATCCATAAAGTAAATATCAAGATATTTACTCTACTTTAACCATTGGAAATATCTATCCCCTTAGCATTCTAGGTTAGTAACTAATCTCTAGATTAGGCTAAACTTGGTTAGGGGCTCTCATGACACTAACCAATAATTAATCAATAATAAAAACACATAAATACAAATAATTCCAAATAATTTCTAGAAAATTACCAAAATACCCTTTAGGCTAAAAATCACTAATTTGGTGTTCTAAGCCTATGGCTAAGCTTTCATGGTCATGGCAACTTCTAGGTTAAGAAAAACTAGGGTTTACACTAAGTTATACTAACAAAGTCACAAAGTCATAAGTCATGACTTAGCATGACTTAGAAATGGTTCTAATCACACTAATAATCACCAAAAATTATATCATGCCCTAAACACCATTAATAAATAATAAAAATAATAAATTTTCAAAAATCCCCAATTTCAGAAAATAGGGTGTTGCAAGTCTACCCACCTTAAAATAATTTCGTCCTCGAAATTTAGATGGTCGTACTCCTCCTAGGTCAAACCTCCAACAATCAGGGACGAAGCCACTACCTAGGCAACATACAAGGTCAACAAGCAAAATATGGGTAGTAGACCTATACTGGGTCATGTCCAAAAATTGGCTAACAGTTTTAGGTCACAAGGTGTCCTTAATTCAAATCGAAGCCAAAAGTAACTCCATGGGGTAAATCAGGATGGAGTCTCGGGTCAGAAAAATCGTACTAAGCAAATGAAGCATATGATGGTATGCCTGAGTGGGACACTAAGGTCATGGATGTAGAGTGTCTTGTCTAGGTCATGTATGTGAAATTAGTTTTGAGAAAACAACTAGTCTTGTGCTCCAAATTTAAAAGTCATGGTAATGTGCCTACGATGATGACAATTTAGAGTGGGAAAGGTCTATGGCCTAAATTGAACCAAAAATCATGATGAAATAGTGGTACCGGGGGGACAGGTTAAATGGAACAGTCTGCGGTCTCATCTAGGTGCACTAGTCATTCTAGATCAATACTGTCCTATGGTATCAAAACGTACAAGCAATCTAAGGTGTCCTAATTGGGAAGGTAAGGGAACAACAATCATCAAGGCTATAGGCCGTCTACCATCCTATATGAAAATTGGTTATTAACAAGTGAGAAATTATTAAAGTTACCATTCCATAAAAAAAAATTGAAAATTTAGGTACAAACAATCACAAATAGATTTTATTCTTGACATAATCTAAGTTGATTAATTTTAGGATAAATCGAGATTGGGCAAGATGGGAAATCAATGAAATTGAGTATGAGCACGAGCATCCAATGATGAAGATCCAGGTCATGATAAATTTAATCCAACTGGATATGAATACGAGGTTCATAGGTGATGAAATAATTCCAAGGAGAATTGTCAAGGCTGTTGCGGATAAGATTCTAGGGCGAGTTTAACTGTCTCCATCCACGTAGATTTAATATATGAGAAAGCGAACCAAAACGCAATAGGTTGATCAGACCATCATGCGCCGGTTCTGATTAGACAATATGTTAGTGGGTGCGCACCCAATAAAATATATCATGACCAACCTCGAAAAGGATAAGCTTGTAAAACTAAGGATAAATTTGTAGCATAAGATATAAGTAAGGGTAGAAATGATGAAGGAAAATACATAGTCCAAGATCCTCAACCAATCGGGTCAAGCATTCAAGATAAGGTACGAGGTTAAGTATTTGAGAGTTCAAGCAGAACACCATCACATGCCAGGTCGAAAGGATTGAGCCAAGGTGGATCTCTAATTGAAATAAGAATTAATTTAGTATCATGGTAGAGGTTATAGTTTAGCCATTTGACCAAAAATCATGTCAAGAAAATAGAGTACAAGGAGACGGGTTTTAGTAGGACATGGAATACCTACATGAAGGTAGGCTAGTCTAGGTTTTATATGTGAAGTTTGTTGGGAGGTAACAGCTAGTGTTATACTCTGAATATCTAAGTCACGGTAAAGGACGTCCAATGATCTAGAATAGAAAGTGGGAGTTCAAGACGTGATAATTGATGCAAAAATTAAAGGAGATCAAATTAACTCATGAAATAAAATTTATTAGGAATCCAGTAAATAATTTAGGAACACAGTCCTAGGGATAGATAGGCTACTAGATGAATATAGTTAGGGTTCGATCAAATCAAAGGTCAAGGTTAGAAGGTCTCAATAAGTCTTGATTCGAGGAAATGTCGAGTAAGTCAGGTTTGGGATACAATCACATAGATTGGTAGAAGAAGCTGAGCAAGATGCAAAAATAGAGGGGACAGTTCATTTTAATGAAAAGCAATTAGCAAGAGGATTAGATGGCAAGAAACAGATAAGAGTTTTCTTATAAATGTGACTGAGTACCTTAAAATAAAAGATATTAATCTAATACTAAGAAATTAAATCAACAACTACAAAAATTTCAAAATCATCAACTAACACCAGGATTCAAAGTTCTACAGTGAATCCTCCAAAATCAAATTCAATCAAGGGAAAGGGAGTTTAAATCATAATTTCAAATAAAATTCTCAAGGGACATCCCAGGAATCTCTCAAAGTATCCTAACAATGATTGAGTATCCTCTCTCACTAAGCCTATCCCTCAAATCCTATCGCAGGCTGTAGTGATACTCTAGTTCGAATACCACTACATAAACTCGAGACCTGCATGGGCCACCACTAAAAACGTGTCACGACCCGCACCCACTGTTAGGGTACGAGAACGTAACAACGCCCAGCCTACGCCGCAGTGTCGGCGGTAGAACACTGTCCTAGGTCAATCATCTATCAATACCAAAGTACCTGTACAGTTTATACTCTCCGAATGGAGGTGACATAATAATATACATCCCCATCACATCTAGGGTAGAAGAACGAAAGACAGATAGATAGATAGTAACTCAAGAGAACAGTATCATAGATGAATAAGTCTAAGTGTCTAGTACAACATAATATCCAGAACTGTCAACTCATAATACAAAAAGTCTAAGAGTCTATACATCTCCACATCTCAAAATACAACTCAGAATGTGAGACAAAAAGTAAATATAGAAAAGACTGCCTAGACTAAACTGGTCTAGACTACTGGAACAACATCCTCAGCTGCAGGTGGATCCTACTGAGGGTCCACAACATAAGTATCATCTAGTCCTGCTCCATAATAGGTAGACACCAGGGCCTCATCCTCATCCTCTGTAATATTTTCAACAGGTCCAATCAGGACAGGAACGAGCACAATACATCTCACACAGTTTATAACAGGTTAGGAAATACGATACAGGCAATAGAGTAAGATACAGGAAGTGCTGAAAGGAAATATACGCTGCAAAAGAGATAGCTGTAATGAAATATCTACTGTATATAGAGAACTGTAAGTGGCTAGTGATGTAGAGTACAAGACAGGCATGTGAATGGCTAGAATTTATACATGATTACACTACTGAGTTTGTACATGATTATACTACTTTGGAATTATTCATATGTCTACTTCTACTCTCCCGTTTTCCCAATCAATACACAAGGATCTAGACAAGTTACGTTATTATACATGATTACTTCACATGAGGCTCATAAATGAGTATACGTGAAGTTATACATGAGGGCTCAGTGAACATGAGAGTACATGATCACATGAGTATACATGCATGATGGAAGCACATGAGTACATGATGAAAGTGAAACACACGAAACATGAAGTACCCGATGCTCCCGAGGGGGATAACATCTCATGTAAAGATCCATATAGTACCAATCCGTGTTACCAACGTGACAGCATCAAGTAAAGTAATCTAGAGCGAGAAGTAAAGCCTGAACAAGTATGAAACGGTCAGAGAATGTACTCGCCTGATAACTGAATGTCTGAAGAGGATATACTGTCTGAGGAGAGGTGTATGGCTCCTAATCAGAGCAATACAAGTCACAATGTATCCACAATAGTAAAAATAAAGTATACAATGCATACTACATGGTTCTAGGTCAATCTGGTCAAACGTCAACTCTAATAGTCAAACTAGGTCACAGGAAGTCATACTAGATCACAGGAAATCAAGCTAAGTCAAATAAGGTCAAATAAGTCAAGATTAGTCAAATCTAGGTTAATGTTAACCCTTGGTCAACATTCTAGCCAAACTAGTCAAATACTAGTCAACATGATCAATCTAGGTCAAATTAGACTAACTAAGGTTTTGGGTCAAACAAAGACTAGTCAGCAAGGTAATTAAGTCAATGGTCAACTATCTAAGTCAATACCACAAGGTTAAGGTATAACCAATACCTATACAAGTATACCACACATATATATACATATATATAATACCAACCTTAATCCTATATTCAAGCTAATCCCACATTCCAATCTCAAGTCATGACTTGACTCTAAGTATCTAACTTAACCCATACATATCTTAACCTACATAAGTCCTTCCACAAAACCCAAGTCATAATAGTATACTCATATATAGGTCAATCTAAACCAACTAGTTAATAGCCTAGGGTTTAGTCAAACTTAGTCAACAAGTCCTCTTAAGTCTATCCAAGCCATTTCTAGGTCAATTAAGTCATGGTTGACCTATAGTTGACTTTGGTCAACAATGGTCAATTATCTAGTCAAACTAGGCCTACTAGTCAACAAGGGTCACTAGTAGTATTTTAGGTCATTAGGGTTAGTTGGGT
The DNA here is from genome assembly GCA_029216955.1 of Iris pallida. Classification (NCBI taxonomy): domain Eukaryota; kingdom Viridiplantae; phylum Streptophyta; class Magnoliopsida; order Asparagales; family Iridaceae; genus Iris; species Iris pallida. The sequence goes on along the minus strand of JANAVB010028818.1, from coordinate 21,313,057 downwards.
TAGCCTCAAAGCCATAGGCTAGTCATAGGTTTCCATATAACCTATACTTTAGCAAGTTATACATATTATATATATATATCTATATATAGATATACACAATCTATCCAATACCTATATATCAATATGTGTATATCCTATATATAATACCAATCACCCTCACATATATATATATATAAAGACACAATATATCTAATACCAAAATGTATATATATCCTATATATATACATATATATATATATATATATATATATATATATATATATATATATATATATATATATATATATATATATATATATACACTTACCACATAAACACATAGGCCTATAGCCTATGTAATACCCATATACCCTAGGTATCTATATATAGATACAATATATATAATTCTAATACAATATATATATATATATATATATATCAATATATATATATACATATTTATATATATATTTATATAAAAAAATATATACATATTTATATATATATATATAAACTTATATACATTACATATATATATATAGAGACATAGAGAGGGACATAGAGTGAGAGAGAGAGTGAATGAGAGAGAAGAGGACAGTGAGAGAGGCTGGACAGAGAAGGCTGGACAGGGGAAAGGGTTCCAGAATTTCTGGAACCAAGTTGGCTCCCCAACACACACATACAATAACATATATACATACATATGTATATATATACATAACTCCACCTAAACACTACCATTTATTCCCAAATCTCACCCACACTCACATATACATATATACTACGTATATACATACTAAATACATACCATTACATGTATAATTCAGATTAAAAATTGGTTTGAAATTCGTTTTTACAAAACTTGAAAAATCCTAAAATCTGGGAATTAGAAACTGTGAACTCGAAACTAGGTAATCCCAAAAACACACACAAAAATGAGCTAAGGCTCGATTCCCTAGGTTGGTAATTGATGCCCCATACATATACGTGTCGTGTGTGTCAGTGGCAGTCCACCACGACACGACACGGCGTGTCCAAACACGTAAAAACTTACTCGGGTAAGCACTGATACACGAACACAGTGCACAGCGTCGTTCACGTGTTCACGTGTATCGTGGACACACCACGAGACACGACACGACTCGTGGTCACACACACGTGTAGCCCACACATAGGGCTACATGATGGACACTCTGACATGTGTCCACGACACTCGTGGACACAAAATGAACTCCGTATCAGTCGTGAAAATACGACTGATACATGCGTATTTCGACAGCGTCGTACACGTTGTCACACGCCTCATACTCGCGACACAGGACACGACGCATCTCGTGGTCGTGTCCTCGTGTACGCCACATGAAGGGCCACACATTGGTGTCATCACGAGGCACCCAAGTGTCGTGTCCGTGCGATACGACACGCTCAAAGTTGCCCTCGTGCGCGTGTGCATTGACAGCCCCTGTCCAGTACGAGTGAGATTTCTCACTCGATACAACACGAGGCGACACCAAATTTTGGAGGCATGTGCGCAGACACTGCCCCCTCGTGTCCACCAATTTTGGTGTGTCCTAGTGGTCTGTGCAGTACGCACAAAGGGGGGGTAGCAGGGTACTGCACGAGGGTCTCGTGCAGTAGGTTCGTGTCCGTTTTGGACACGGATACGACACGGAAATGTGTCCACTAAGTTAGGGTTGTGACCTAGGTGTCTAGGGCTACCAGAAAATGTAATTTGTTTTACATTTTAACAAAATCCATTTCTCAGTGGCATTTCATCAAACATGGTTTTCTAGTTTAGGATACGTGTCCGATACGGACACCAAACCAACTCAAACTTTTACCAAATTTGTCCTACAGTACCCTAGTACCTAGATGCTTGCAAATATGAAGAGAAAACACAAAATTAACAAAGTTTATAGGCATTTACCTATTTGTGCAAATCCAATGAAAATCAAAGAAGAGGGGGGGTGTGTATCCTTCAACTTTGTGATGCCAAAAGCTTCCAAATCCTCAATAACAGGCCCTAACTAGTACCCTATAGTGTAGGGGAGTCCAATGCAAGAAACTAGAGATGATTTGGATCAAAATTGATCAAGTTGTGGTCTTGTGAAGAAAATAGGATTTTCTAGGATTTAAATTCATGTAAAATTTTCATGAATGAAAGAAATGGGATTAAATAGAAATGTGGGCTGCTAGGGGGGTGCCCTTGGCTGCCATGGGGGTAGGGGAGGTGTCCTTGGCTTTCTTCTAGGCTAAGGCAAGACTTTGTGTAAAGGGGTTGGGATATTTTGAGTAATTCATGGAAAATATCCATAAAGTAAATATCAAGATATTTACTCTACTTTAACCATTGGAAATATCTATCCCCTTAGCATTCTAGGTTAGTAACTAATCTCTAGATTAGGCTAAACTTGGTTAGGGGCTCTCATGACACTAACCAATAATTAATCAATAATAAAAACACATAAATACAAATAATTCCAAATAATTTCTAGAAAATTACCAAAATACCCTTTAGGCTAAAAATCACTAATTTGGTGTTCTAAGCCTATGGCTAAGCTTTCATGGTCATGGCAACTTCTAGGTTAAGAAAAACTAGGGTTTACACTAAGTTATACTAACAAAGTCACAAAGTCATAAGTCATGACTTAGCATGACTTAGAAATGGTTCTAATCACACTAATAATCACCAAAAATCATATCATGCCCTAAACACCATTAATAAATAATAAAAATAATAAATTTTCAAAAATCCCCAATTTCAGAAAACAGGGTGTTACACGTAGTTTCATTCGCGTAGAGGCTTTGAGCCCCTATGCGTACCCATGTGCCCTTTTGTGCTTGCACCTTTGATAACCTTGATTTGATTGACATGATTGGACTGATAATTGTACATGGCATGGGATGACAAGTAACTGACATGACATGACATGACTTGACAAGACATGACTAATAAGCATGATATGAACTATTGAATGCTGTTGCGACGACTAGCATGACATGACAAGAATGAATGGCCTGGATACCGTGGACGATTGTGTTTGTACAAATGAACCAGTATTGTCTCGCATCATCTCTAGGGTAGGGACCCCTCAGTACCATGGTCAGGGAAACCTACTGAAACTGACTAAGGCTAATAACTAGAATAATCCAGTAGTCATGAAGAGATTTTCCAGCTACAGACAATTCCGTCATCTGGGCGCCCCACCTGGGATCTGTAGCCTGCCGTGTAACACCCAGTTTTCCAGATGAAGGTAATTTTGAAATTTTATAATTATATTATTATTTATTGATATTTATTTTATATTATGATTTTTGGTAATTTTTAATCATTTTAAAACTATTTAAAAACTGTTTTAAGTCATAGCTTGTGATTTTGATGTGCTGATAGTGAAACCCTAGTAACTGCATGACCTAGAGCCTAACCATGTCATTAGGATGATTTATTATCATTTTTAGCCTAGGGATAATTTGGTCATTTTGGCTTATTTGAATTTTTTTAATCAATTTAATGAATTGGTGAATTCTAGTTTGACTTTGACTTGCTGAGACTAGTAGACTAACCTAGAACCTAACCCTAGCCATGGTAACCCTAGTCTAACTTGAGTTAACCCATTTTAGTTATTAGAGATTAGCTTTAGAATAAGGGAATTTGGTTTAGTGAATTTAAGTCATGACTTATGGTTTTACGAAATGACTTATGACTTAATGATTTAATTGATCATGACTTAAGCCCATGGGCCAATTTAGGAAACCCTAACCCTAAATTTACAACTTATGACCAGCCATAGGAGAGCCTCTCCCTATTTAATGTCATGTTGAGGAGTTCTTGCCTCTTTTAGAGCTTGACCTAGTTTTGAAGAAAAGGTATTTTCCCCCTTCCAAAAATTTCCAAAAATTCATTTTAATTCCTTTTTAAGCCTAGTTTTTTGCATTAGGACCTAATTTCTGTATGTTTATTATTTCTGGAGGTTCATCTCAGTTTTGTTGTTATTTGGAGCATTTGGCCATCAAGGAGAACACCCCCCATTTGAAGCTCTTTCTTGCTTTTTTGCACCTATAGGTAAAGCTCCACAAATTAATCTAAATTTCTATTTTCTTTGCATTTAGGGCTAGATCTAGGAGTCCCCTAGCTGTCCCTAAAGTTGGGTCAATTTTGTGTCCGTTTGGGGTCCGTATCGGACACGTGTCATAGAGTACGTATAGGTGTTCGATGAAATGTCACTTAGGAATTTATTTTCGATTTTTGTAAATGTAATTACATGAGATTTTAGATCTAAATATGTACATTAATTTTTGTGAAGGGTGTTAGGTATTTATGTGTCATTTTGTGTCGGTTTTTAGTGTTGGACACGCGCGCACTGGACACGTGCACTGTCCTGCATCACGGGCTGGATTTCTCCTTGTATTGGACACGAGGACACGCCAAATTTTGTGAGAATGTCAGGGAACTGACTGACATGGCTCTTCCAAAATTTGGAGCCATACGGTACATTGGTGCAGTGTCGCACGTGGGACACGCGTGCACACGTGCACGATGCAGCCTGTGTACATCGTGTCTGTGATTGTTTTGAGGCATGGACACGCTGTGTCTGGCTCTAGGGTGACACAAAAATACTTCTGGGACACGTGCACGTGTGGGGGACTAATTACCAACCTTTAATTTAGTATATTATCATGTTTTGAATTCGAAATTTGTATTTCCCATTTATTCCTGATACCATGTGTTCTGTTCGAAAATTCTGAGTTTGAGTTCTGTTTTCAAATCGAATTTTGATGTTTAATTGCCAAATTGATTCCTACATATGTATTAGCCACAGCTAGATAGGTTTTTCATGTTAGATTAGGTTGGTTGCAAGAGAAATGGGTTTTCGAATGTAGGTTGGACTGCAAATGGGTCGACTGATACGCGTTTACTATTTTTTCCAATTCTGAGAATTTATTCCCTGTTTTGAACTGTTTTTCCCTATTTAAATTCTATGTTGAATCCTACACATGTTTAATGGATCACTACAATGTTAGTTATTGACTAGTGTTTGGTTTTTAGATTTCAAATTGGGTTTGAGGGTGTTGAATGATATATACAACACTATTTACTGATTTCTAAAATCCAGAGTTAAATTCTTATTTAATTGTTTGTTTAATGATGTAATTACCATACCAATTCACTTATACATGTATTAGTTTACTGCAATAAGAATGGGGGTTTATGTTTGTGTAGGGAATTGGGTTTTTCAAATTTAGTTTGGATTTAATGTGTTGATTGATATTGATATCACAAACTGTCATTTGCTATTTCCTGTAATGAACTGATTTTGATGTTGTAAAACTGAAATCTTGAGTGTGATGCACCATGCTACACACACACCCATAACCTGAGAACATAGCCTTACATGTATACACACATTACTAATTTCCTAACATACATGTACCATCACACTTTTGCTCACATTTCCTATTGACACTACACCCTTCACTACACACAACTTCATTGCCATATCTGAAATGTGTTGCCCTGCATCCTATAGACCTAAGTCCACTTAGAATGTAACCTGTACAACCATATTTCCTTATTGAAATCAGCCCCCTTTCCCCTTTTCTATATGTATAGATGTATGCTCAAATATATATCCAAGTTTATGTGTAATCAAGTGAATGTGAAATGACATGAATATATGAATGAATGCATGAATGGGAATATGTATGCAAGTTCAAATATATGAATATAATGTAGGTATGCCATTAGGTAATGCAATGTATACCTATATATATATGTGTGTGTGTGTGTGTGTGTGCGTGTGTGTGTGTGTGTGTGCGCGTGTGTGTGTGTGTGTGTGTGTGTGTGTGTGTGTGTGTGTGTGTGTGTGTGTGTGTGAAAGTAATATTTATATCTATGTGGAAGTAATGTAAATGTAAGCATGTATATATTTATATATTGTATCTATTGGTATATAGCCTAGCGTTAGAGTGACCTATGGATGGTTGTTTGACTAAAGATTGATTGGAGTTGACCAAAAGTCAACATTGAGTCTAGATGTGACCAATTGACCTGGTTTGACTAGTGTAGTTGACTTGGGTTGACCCAGAGTTGACCAAGTTTGACTTGGGCCTAGTTTGACCTAGAAAGTTGACCAGGTTTGACTTAGAGTTGACTTTGACTAGATTGACCAAGAAATTATGTAGATTGCATCGTAGACTTTATTTACCTTATTTTAAACACATTATAATCTATACTGCTCTATTTAGGACATTGTGACTCCGGTGCGGACATCTGATATTATACTACTCTTTTCAGAGTAGTAGGTGAGTACATTCTCTGATAGTTCTTCCATTTACTTGTCGTTTACTGTACTTTAGTTGTAACTAGTTCTATTTGATTCTATATTTCAAACACGATTTGATATTACTGGATCCATTTCATGCGACACTCACTTATTCATGTCTGGCCTCTATTTCTGGAATCATTTACTGGAATTACCCTGGAATCATTTACTGGAATCATTCGTGTACTGGTTGGACTTATACCTATTTTCGTGTCGGGTTATGGATTCACTTGTACTTGCTGGACGGGAAAATATTGGAATAGGCATGTGAACATACCCAAATACTGGAACCACTCCTTTGGAGTTATACTGGAATGATAGCCATCCCACACTTGGCCGAGTGTGCGGTGTTCCGTATTACCTACAGCCGTTCACATGTCGATCCCGATATTTTAAAACACACTTTAGAGTATAGGCTGGACTCACCCTGGAATCATTGATCACTATGACTGGAACCGTCTCATACTGGATTCATCTTGTATTAGATTCGTCTTGTACTGGACTTACATTGGAGTTACACTTGTCTATATTACTGTCTGGACTTATACCATGTTACTCTAGTTCAGCTAGATTATATTTTACAGTCTTCATTGCCATGTTTCCCTTCTTATTTAGTACTTACCTTTCCTTGTACCTTAACTGTTCTCTATACCATCACCTGTATAAAACTGCCATGATTCATCAATATAACTGTTATAACTGTTTATAATTCTCTGTCATTTATTTGGGATTTCTTGATGAGTTGTACTCGTTCCTGTTCTGACTGGACCTGTTGAAAATTTTACAGATGATTGCCCTAAGGATACATGCCCTACATATTATGGACCCGGGGACGGGATGGCTACCTTTGGCCCCGACACTTAGGAGTGATCAGGATTTAGTTGAGTAGACTAGCATATATTTTTCATGTTGAACTTGATGAAGATGATTTGAGACTTGTGTAGTATTTGAGATTGTTGAGAGTTATTATTATTTTAGTAGTTGTCTTTCTATTCTTAGTTAATTCTTCTGTGATTATCTAATCGTGCTTAGACTGTGATTGAGTTACAATATCTTATACTTGTCCTCCGTTTGGAGTTGATCATGATGAGTACATTATAATTGCGTGAGTTATTGGTTAGATAGTAACCTATGACAGCGTTCTACCGTCGACACTGTGACGTAGGCTGGGCATTGTTACATGCTTGTACCCTTACAGTGGGTGCGGATCGTGACACGTTTTTAGTGGTGGCCCATGCAGGTCGAGAGTCGCATTAGTACGATATCGTGGGGGTACGACGACTTATTTGTACTGCTGCGAGTATGCGATAGGATTGAGAGATAGGCTTAACAGAGAGGTACTCAATCAAAGTTAGGAAAAATTTTTGCTTCAATTCATGCCATCTACATGTCTTACTGATTGTCTTCTTTGAAATAAACTGTCCTCCTTTGATTTTATCGATTCCTGCTCAGTATTGACTTCATTTTCGATCTGTCTTCAGGATGGTGGAGACACGATCACGTCGCTCTGGTACAACAGCCGCTGGAGAGGGGTCTGCCACCTCTCGTCCATTGCAGCAGCCTGTTGAGATTGTAGCACTTTCTATTCCTGATCAGATAGGAACGACTGTAGCCTATGGGGGTATGCCTCCACCTGTTCAGAGGACGACCCCAGTCATTCCTGAGGTATTTTAGCAGCAGCACCCGCAGCCACCTGCAGGAATGGTTGATGCTGCCCACCTGTTTTCTTTTGTGGAGAGGATCCTGGCGTGTCATCAGCAGCAGCAATAGCAGCAGACTGCCAATTTCTGTCAGGGGATTGACGAGGCCCACCACCTGGTTCGTACTACTGTAGAGATGGTGACTACTCAGGGGGAGCAGCAGCAGCCTTACCGGAAGGAGAAGGATATACATGACTTTCAGAAGGTGCATCCTAGAGAGTTCCTGGGCACTGAGGGCATTCATTATGCGGACGATTGGATCGAGCATATCGAGGAGATATTCAGGCTGGCAGAGATACCAGCCCGACTTCAGGTCGAGACGGCGGGCAGTCAGATGCAGGACTTAGCCCGTGCGTGGTACCAGACAGATCCCAGGGTGGGAGTTGAGGGCCAGACTTGGGCACAGTTCAAGGAGCTGTTCAAGGAACAGTTCTTCCCAGATATGGCCTTGGGAGGCATAGAGGCACAGTTTAAGAGCCTGGTTTAGGGGAACCAGTCAGTTGCTGAGTACGGCGGGGAGTTTTGTCGGTTGGCCCGATTCATTGATGACTTGACTGAGAAGACGAAGGCGAGGAAGTTCCGTCGGGGTTTGATTAGGGAGGTTAGGTCACTGACCAAGAGTGACCGGAACGCTGCCTACGCGGAGATCTTTTCTGGGGCTATGGCAGCGGAGGACGACCTAGGGTTGAAGCTGAAGAGGGGTCGGGACTTCCAGGGTGGTAGCAGCAACGGAGGTCAGGCCAAGAGACCTCACGTACAGATTCAGCAGGCACAGGCACCAGTGAGAGTACAGCAGGTACAGCATCACCATAGAAGACAGGACCGCGGGGTGCCAACTTGTGTCTACTGCAGAAAGGCATGACATGTTTGGGAGTCTTGTAGGAGGAGGCTGAAGGTTTGTCTATTCTGTGGGTCTGGTGCTCACAGGATGATAGATTGTCCTGTTGCACCTCCTTTTGAGGGAGCTAGGCCACCTGTAGCTCAGCACCAGAGGAGTGGAGCTTTTGCGATGGCGGTCGAGGAGACCGACGCTGCAGGTGATGGGTTAGCAGATTTGTCCTTCTCATTCTTCCTTCCCACATTTCTGTATGATTTTTATTAGTACCTGCCAGGATATTGCTTGTGATTGAGAGATAATATAGCTACCCTGTTCGAGACTGTGGAATCACGACCAGTAAGATTATGTTTGCATGATTATCTCTTGACCTTGATTGTTTGGGTTTGACCTAGAAAGGGAGCGATCATTTTAATTTCGAGGACGAAATTTTTCTAAGAGGGTAGGATTGTAACACCCAATTTTCCAGATAAGGATAATTTTGAAATTTTGTAATTATATTATTATTTATTGATATTTATTTCATATTATGTTTTTTTGGTAATTTTTAATCATTTTAAAACTATTTAAAAACTGTTTTAAGTCATGGCTTGTGATTTTGATGTACTGCTAGTGAAACCCTAGTGACTGCATGACCTAGAGCCTAACCATGTCATTAGGATGATTTATTATCATTTTTAGCCTAGGGATAATTTGATCATTTTGGCTTATTTGAATTTTTTTAATCAATTTAATGAATTGGTGAATTCTAGTTTGACTTTGACTTGCTGAGACTAGTAGACTAGCCTAGAACCTAACCCTAGCCATGGTAACCCTAGTCTAACTTGAGTTAACCCATTTTAGTCATTAGAAATTAGCTTTAGAATGAGGGGATTTGGTTTAGTGAATTTAAGTCATGGCTATGGTTTTACGAAATGACTTATGACTTAATGATTTAATTGATCATGACTTAAGCCCATGGGCCAATTTAGGAAACCCTAACCCTAAATTTGCAACTTATGACCAGCCATAGGAGAGCCCCTCCCTATTTAATGTCATGTTGAGGAGTTCTTGCCTCTTTTAGAGCTTGACCTAGTTTTGAAGAAAAGGTATTTTCCCCCTTCCAAAAATTCCCAAAAATTCATTTTAATTCCTTTTTAATCCTAGTGTTTTGCATTAGGACCTAATTTCTGTATATTTATTATTTCTGGAGGTTCATCTCAGTTTTGTTGTCATTTGGAGCATTTGGCCATCAAGGAGAATACCCCCCATTTGAAGCTCTTTCTTGCTTTTTGCACCTATAGGTAAAACTCCACAAATTGATCTAAATTTCTGTTTTCTTTACATTTAGGGCTAGATCTAGGAGTCCCCTAGCTGTCCCTGAAGTTGGGTCCATTTCATGTCCGTTGGTGTCCGTATCGGACACGTGTCATAGAGTACGTATAGGTGTTCGATGTAATGTCACTTAGGAATTTATTTTCGATTTTTGTAAATGTAATTACATGAAATTATAGATCTAAATATGTACATTAATTTTTGTGAAGGGTGTTACATATTTCTGTGTCATTTTGTGTCGGTTTTTAGTGTTGGACACGCGCGCACTAGACACGTGCACTGTCCTGCATCACGGGCTGGATTTCTCCTTGTATTGGACACGAGGACACGCCAAATTTTATGAGAATGTCAGGGCACTGACTGACATGGCACTCCCAAAATTTGCGGCTATATGGTGCAGTGTGCGAGGAGTTCTCCTCCTCGCACTGGTCGCACTACCGCGCGTGCGGGTTGTGCACGCACGATTTTAGCCACTGACACGCACTTTTAATTCGGACATGGGGACACGGGGATGCGGTGCAGGGTGACACAATTGTAGCCCTATGTGGGATGAACATGTGGGCACGAGCACGAGGCATGTCGTGTCCTGTGTCGTGCGTGGGACACACGTGCACACGTGCACGACGCAGCCTGTGTACATCGTGTTTGTGATTGTTTTGAGGCATGGACACGCTGTGTCCGGCTCTAGGGTGACACGAAAATACTCCTGGGATACGTACACGTGTGGGGGACTAATTACCAACCTTTAATTTAGTATATTATAATGTTTTGAATTCGAAATTTGTATTTCACATTTATTCCTGATACCATGTGTTCTGTTCGAAAATTCTGAGTTTGAGTTCTGTTTTCAAAACGAATTTTGATGTTTAATTGCCAAATTTATTCCTACATATGTATTAGCCACGGCTAGATAGGTTTTTCATGTTAGATTAGGTTGGTTGCAAGAGAAATGGGTTTTCGAATGTAGGTTGGACTGCAAATGGGTCGACTGATACGCGTTTACTGTTTTTTCCAATTCCGAGAATTTATTCCCTGTTTTGAACTATTTTTCCTTGTTTAAATTCCATGTTTGAATCCTACACATGTGTAATGGATCACTACAATGTTAGTTATTGACTAGTATTAGGTTTTTAGATTTCAAATTGGGTTTGAGGGTGTTGAATGATATATACAACACTGTTTACTAATTTCTAAAATCCAGAGTTAAATTCTTATTTAATTGTTTGTTTAATGATGTAATTACCATACCAATTCACTTATACCTGTATTAGTTTACTGCAATGAGAATGGGGGTTTATGTTTGTGTAGGGAATTGGATTTTTCGAATTTAGTTTGGATTTAATGTGTTAATTGCTATTGATATCACAAACTGTCATTTTCTATTTCCTGTAATGAAATAATTTTGATGTTGTAAAACTGAAATCTTGAGTGCGATGCACCATGCTAAACACACACCCATAACCTGAGAACATAGCCTTACATGTATACACACATTACTAATTTCCTAACATACATGTACCATCACACTTTTGCTCACATTTCCTATTGACACTACACCCTTCACTACACACAACTTCATTGCCATATCTGAAATGTGTTGCCCTGCATCCTATAGACCTAAGTCCACTTAGAATGTAACCTGTATAACCACATTTCCTCATTAAAATTAGCCCACTTTCCCCTTTTCTATATGTATAGATGTATGCTAAAATATATATCCAAGTTTATGTGTAATCTAGTGAATGTGAAATGACATGAATATATGAATGAATGCATGAATGGGAATATGTATGCAAGTTCAAATATATGAATATAATGTAGGTATGCCATTAGGTAATGCAATGTATATATATATATTATATATATATATATATATATATATATATATATATATATATATATATATATATATATATACATATGGAAGTAATGTAAATGTAAGCATGTATATATTTATATATTGTATCTATTGGTATATAGCCTAGTGTTATAGTGACCTATGGGTGGTTGTTTGACTAAAGATTGACTGGAGTTGACCAAAAGTCAACATTGAGTCTAGATGTGACCAATTGACCTAGTTTGACTAGTGTAGTTGACTTGGGTTGACCCAGAGTTGACCAAGTTTGACTTGGGCCTAGTTTGACCTAGACAGTTAACCAGGTTTGACTTAGAGTTGACTTTGACCTAGATTGACCTAGAAATCATGTAGATTATATCGTAGACTTTATTTACCTTATTTTAAACACATTATAACCTATACTGCTCTATTTAGGACCTTGTGACTCCGGTGCGAACATCTGATATTATACTACTCTTTTCAGAGTAGCATGCGAGTACATTCTCTGATAGTTCTTCCATTTACTTGTCGTTTACTGTACTTCAGTTGTAGCTAGTTCTATTTGATTATATATTTCAAACACGATTTGATATTACTGGATCCATTTCATGCGACACTCACTTATTCATGTCTGGCCTTTATTTCTGGAATCATTTACTGGAATCACCCTGGAATCATTTACTGGAATCATTCGTGTACTGGCTGGAATTATACCTATTTTCGTGTCAGCTTATGGATTCACTTGTACTTGCTGGACGGGGAAATATTGGAATAGGCATGCGAACACACCCAAATACTGGAACCACTCCCTTGGAATTATACTGGAATGATAGCCATCCCACACTTGGTCGAGTGTGCGGTGTGCCGTATTACCTATAGCCGTTCACATGTCGATCCCGATATTTTAAAACACACTGTTAGAGTATAGGTTGGACTCACCCTGGAATCATTGATCACTATGACTGGAATCGTCTCGTACTGGATTCATCTTGAATTAGATTCGTCTTGTACTGGACTTACATTGGAGTTACACTTGTCTATATTACTGTCTGGACTTATACCATGTTACTCTAGTTCAGCTAGATTATATTTTACAGTCTTCATTGCCATGTTTCCTTTCTTATTTAGTACTTACCTTTTCTTGTACCTTAACTGTTCTCTATACCATCACCTGTATAAAACTGCCATGATTCATCAATATAAATGTTATAACTGTTTATAGTTCTCTGTCATTTATTTGGGATTTTTTGATGAGTTGTACTCGTTTCTGTCCTGACTGGACCTGTTGAAAATTTTACAGATGATAGCCCTGAGGACACATGCCCTACATATTATGGACCCGGGGATGGGATGGCTACCTTTGGCCCCGACACTCAGGAGTGATCGAGATTTAGTTTGGTAGACTAGCATGTGTTTTTCATGTTGAACTTGATGAAGATGATTTGAGACTTGTGTAGTATTTGAGATTGTTGAGAGTTGTTATTATTTTAGTAGTTGTCTTTCTATTCTTAGTTAATTCTTCTGTGATTATCTTATCGTGCTTAGACTTGATTGAGTTACAATATCTTATACTTGTCCTCCGTTCGGAGTTGATTATGATGAGTACATTATAATTGCGTGAGTTGTTGGTTAGATAGTAACCTAGGACATCGTTCTACCGCCGACACTGCGGCATAGGCTGGGCGTTGTTACGTGCTCGTACCCTCACAGTGGGTGCGGGTCGTGACACGTCGTCGAGTAGGGCAAATTTTTAGCACACTGTCATGTGTTGCACCCTTTAAGCTACTTAAGGGTACTTGTATTTTCTGGACGATGTACCCACATGAATTCAACCCCTAATTTGCGTCCGGATAGCCTGGATGGTCTGCAGGGCTTGTGGTTGTGGAACAATCTCATTGCATTTTGCTAGTAATTAGGCCTATGATAACCATAGTTAGTTAAAGTATCAAGCCGTACTCATTGCTTGGCCGTGATTGATTGGATAAAGTCTAACCCAGTCTAGTCTTGTGCTGATCCTGTACAAGATGGTTACATGACCTGATTGCTTATGCTTTTATTTTATCGATAAATGGTGGGAAACCAAGTTCCGTTCAGACGAAGGGTTACAACCCCGGTCCTTGTTTGGTTTAAGGGTTGTAACTTGGTTATCTGAATAGTCCCATGGTTATCTTATCGTATATCATTATGATTTTTCTATATTTTTAGTCTTTTATTATATAATTATGTTTTGTGCTAAATGCTGGTTTTAGTTCTTAAGTGAAGCCTCCTTTGTGGCACTTGTTCTTTCTGGGATCTGACCCAGCTGGTTTTGTATGGCCAGATACCGGAGTAGCTCCAGAGGATCTTCCTACCTTCCAGCCAGATGGTGACCACCAGGCATAACCCTGGAAACGAGTGGGTTTTATTTTGGCTCTCCCACTCCATTGTAAAATTATTCTTTTGAGGCGTTTAGCCGTCGAGCAAGTGTTAGCTCGTTTGCAACTTTACTTACTGTCTGCCTACGGGCTGTAACATGATTGACAAATCCTAGGGTTGATCATGTATGACTGAAACTCTTGCTAGTCTTCGCGTTTTGTATGTCTAGCTTCATGATCTTCTAAATATGTAATGTTTGGGATGCCTTACCTTGTATGTCTGATGATCTAACATCTTGTAACATTTAATTACTTGCTTGAGATTGAGACATTAGGCTTGTTCATGAGCATAAGAGACTGATGGCTTTAGTAAACCCTCATGTATCTAGACAGCCGGATCGTATTTCGAGGTAAATTCTACCTCCATGTACGTAGCTGGCTGTGTCTGTCCCCCGCTCTCCAGTATTCTGGTTCTGGGGCATGACAATCACATATCTACTTAGTACATACTTTCCCACCCGACTACTACACATGAATTAGTCACAACAATAAATCACGAAACACGGTAAAATAAAATATTATATCATGCCTAAAATCTATATGACACTAACCCGTGTACCGAACGTGTTAAGAATCAAATATGTATTACTAATCATGCAATTATAGTAATTAACAATAATAGAAATAAGACATGAACTGTACTCGCATGATGTCTTGAGCTATTGATAAAGGTTTGGTGAATCAAAGAAAGCCAACTTCCGTAAACGTCCTCGGATGCTTAAATAAACATCACGAACGTAATTGGTATGAAAGAAATGTCTAAAAATGCCTACCCAAAAGTCCAATTCTGGACACAGGGGCAAAATCGTAATTTCGAATCAAAATGATATCCGCCGTTGGATTTGCTTTGCACCAAAAAGTATGCCAGTACCCATGATTATTAAAGTCATCACACTATATGTCTAGGGATCCTGTTTGAAGTTACGAACCTAACCGTATGTCCAAAGTTGGATTTTGGTGGGCCGTACACAAATCCTCCATTGGATCGGGTCGCGGGCCCACCAAAATAATATTTCGGTTGACGTTCTCAGAATCGTACCAAACTTGGCACATATGACCAAAAAAATGACACGGTTTTGATGGCAAAAGTTTCGTCTCGAGATGACGAACGTGCACAAATTTATGGGCTAGTTTGCAAAGGGGCCGATACGGTGTATCTCGACCGATACGCCTCGATTTCGTCGCGCACGCACAACAAAATCAAGTTTTGTCGAATCTTATACGTTGACAACATCCATACACGTCTTTTGATGCTTATGGGTTGCGGCCACGTTGCCTGGTTTGTCGGGGCGCACGCCGTATCGAGGAATTTTTCTAAATTTCTAGTTTTTGAGAATAGGTTTTTCTTAATTTTTAAAACTATTTTTACAACAATTTAGTAAACATAAACTAAAAACAAAAGAGAGTTTTCAATCACCTATAGGTTGTTTATAAGTCCCTTCAAATAGATTTTTGAATCTACCGATGGATAGGCTATAATTTGCCTTCTAAAACAGCGTATTGGGCAGTTTTGTTGCTGTCTTATTTTTCAAAAATTTGGGTTTTTTCCTCGATTTTGATTCGTTTTCTCTCCAAATTTGGATCGATTCAATATGAACTAATTGGATGGGTTCCTAGATGGTTATATAGGTTGTCCATAGGATTTTACGGTGTCAGAAATGATCTAGTATTTGTGAAGAAACTTTCGACGAAGCGGCATATACCTGGCTTTTGTATGCTGTTGCGACAGCAGGCGCTGCTGGTCGTACGCACAGTAACTGGGCTGCTCCGGGTGGTGGCGCACATCGGAAGGGGTCATCGGGGATCAAGGGTTGCCGAAAGTGTCCAGTGGGTTGGAGGGATTAGGGTTTGATGCTTCCCTTTTTGTTGTGTATTTATATCCACAACCAACTGCCACATGTTCGGTTTTAGGAACAGAGGGGGTCGCGGGTTTGGGCTTAAGCTTTTATCTCGCAAGTTTTTGAATACTCGCAAGATTTAAAGAAATGATTTTCCTTTTTCTTTTTTTTTTCTTTCTTTTACACTATATCAAACCTATATATACACCTATATATTTTTAATATATACATATGTATATATTTTCTAGTAATAATTCCTACCAGCTTATAGTATGCTTATATACATGTATGACTCATCTATTTATATATATGTATATACATATTCTAGTAAAATACTACAGGATATGATTATGCTTACACACACACACACACACACACACACACACACACACACACACACACACACACACATATATATATATATATATATATATATATATATATATATATATATATATATATATATATATATATATGTAATATATATATATATATATAATATATATATATAATATATATATTATATATATATGTACTAGAATATATATATATTATATATAAATATATAAATATATATATATATATATATATATATATATATATATATATATATATATATATATATATATATATATATTTTGTTTTTATATATATATATATATATATATATATATATATATTTGAATACTCGCAAGATTTAAAGAAATGATTTTCCTTTTTCTTTCTCTTACACTATATCAAACCTATATATACACCTATATATTTTTAATATATACATATGTATATATTTTCTAGTAATAATTCCTACCAGCTTATAGTATGCTTATATACATGTATGACTCATCTATTTATATATTTGTATATACATATTCTAGTAAAATACTACAGGATATGATTATGCTTATACACACACACACACACACACACACATATATATATATATATATATATATATATATATATATATATATATATATATATATATATATATATATATATATATATATATATATATATATATGTGTGTGTGTACTATATATATTCTAGTACATATATATATAATATATATTATATATATATGTACTAAAATATATATATATATGTAATATATATGTACTAGAATATATATATATATATATATATATATATATATATATATATATATATATATATATATATATAGATATATATATATATATATATATATATATATCAACAAAAGACCTCCTTTTTATTAATCAAGGCTCGAAGACCGAAGCCTGAACAAGTATACAAGGCGCAAAATGCCGAAGCCTATACAAGTATACCACCAAAAAAGGAAGGAGGAAGGGGGAGACCACAACCAGCGAGAGCTAGGGGAGGACAGAGGACCAGAATGCCCTCGAGCTGTGAGCACACCGGGTGCTCCTTTTACGACATTGGCGGAAGACTTCCCGGATGAGCTGATTGGCCGAGTAGTGGTGTCCTTCATATCTGGCCTTGTTGCGATTCTTCCAAATGACCCACGTTGCGGCCGCTGCGACGATTTGGTGTCCGTGAGAGGCAGAACCCCAGGAGGCTGCAAGATCGTGGAAGTGCCCACTGTCTGGCACAATGCTACACAGATGGTTGAGGGTCCTCCAAATGTGACCTGGCAGATCCCCCTGATAGAAGATGTGGTCGATAGTCTCCAACTTACGGTCAGAGTAACAATTGCAGGCTGATGCTAAGCTGATCCCCATGGTGTTCAGTATCTCGTCGGTGGGCAGTTTCTTTCTAATGATTCTCCACATCAGGAAGGACCACTTCTTAGGTATGCAAGAGTGCTAATAGGATGCAATGACAGGATTCGGGTTCCCATTAACTCAAACAACGCATCTCGCCGACCGCATCGAGAATGCCCCCGAGGCCTCGAGCGACCACCTCCATCCATCCTCGTCGTTTCTGATCCTAACTCCGCTTCGGCGGATGCTCTCCACTGTTTCGTTTTCGGACCAGTCACGAATCTTATCCCAGTTCCAATCGTTACTACTGAGGTCCACAGGTCGCTAATCCTGCAGTCTCTAGGGGTCTCTGTGATACTCGGGATCATGCTATCCCCAATCCATCTCTCCAGGAAAGGGTCCGAATGACCGTCACCCAATTGGAGTCTCATAATAGGTTCGGCGCTGACCCGCCCATCGAGAATACGACGCCACGCCGCAGAGGATCGGCTGTTGGAGATGGCAACTGCTGGGTGAATGTGCTTGAAGTATCTGGTCTTCATATACCTGGTCCATAAGTTGTTGCTAGTTCGAAGAGTCCACCACAGTTTCAACGAGAAAGCTTTAACTATGTGGAAGAGTTTGGTAAAGCCCAGGCCCCCTTCCTCGGTAGGACGTGCCATCGAGTCCCAACTCGTCCAGTGATGCTTGTCTTGTCCTTTGTCCTGCCCCCAAAAGAAGTTACAGAAGGTCTGTTCAATCGAGGTTAGAACCTTCTTGGGTGGGGAACACATGGCCAAGGTGTGGATTAGGATAGAGGTGAGAACATGATTGATCAGGATCATCTTGCCGCTCGGGGATAGAGTGGCATTATGCCACCCCTCGAGTTTTTTCCTGATTCTAGAGATCAAATCCTCGAATATGCCAGAGTTGGATTTCCCGTACACAAGGGGGCATCCAAGGTATTTGAAGGGGGATGGGTAACATTGAAGGACGTTAAGTTGGAGAGGCCGCGCGCATGCTCCTGATTAAAGTTGTGGTGGGCGTAAATAACGCTCTTGGCGGGGTTGATTTTCTGACCGGAGCATCTGGAGTATCTCTACAAAGTGTGGTGCACCACTTCCACCGCTCCAATATCCCCGGACGAGAATATGAGCACATCGTCGGCGAAGGCCAGGTGGGTGATGAAGGGGCAGCCGCTGGAGATATGATAGTGCTGGAAGTTGGGGGTATTAATCATGTTATTAAGGTTTCTGCTTAAGGTGTCGGCCGCAATGATGAAAACAGTAGCTGAAAGAGGGTCGCCTTGTCTAACTCCGCGAGTGGATTTGAAAAACCCTTCGGCCTGACCGTTGATAACCGTAGAAAACTACGAGTTGCTAATGGATCTCCACACGGTGTTGGTCCAATTTTTCGAGAATCCGAAAGCTCTGAACACCCAGATAATAAACTGCCAATCCAGTCTGTCATAAGCTTTCTCCATGTCGAGTTTGATAGCGATGTTTCCCCCTCTTGTTGGGAACTTCATGCAGGTGATTAATTCCCGAGCTAGCATGATGTTATCCTGGATATTTCTTCCGCGAACAAAGCCGCTTTGCTCTTCGAAAATTATCTTGGATAGCAATCCGGCCATTCTAGTAGCAATTATCTTGGAGATGATCTTGTTTGTGAAATTGCATAGACTGATGAGGCAAAAGTCTCGGAAAGATTCAGGGTTGGAATTTTTCAGGATAAGGATCAGCTTGGCGCTGGAAATTGCTTTGGGGTAAGTGGCTCCCTCGAAGAATGCAATGGCTGCCTCAGTTATGTCCTGTTTGATAATATCCCAGCAGGTGCGAAAGAACACCCCCAAAAAACCGTCCGGGCCGGGTGTACTGTTCACATCCAGGGCCCAAACAGCGTCGGTCACCTCCTGCATGGTGGGGAGTAACTCCAGTTGAACATTGTCGATGTCGCTGATGAGGTGTGGAATGAAATTCAGGAAGGAGTTGTCTTTGTGAACTGTCTCTTTGGCAAATAACTTGGAGTAGAACTCCGTCACGGCCGCTTAGATGTTCTTTTGATCAGTAATATGTTCCCCATTTTGTCGGTGATTTGGTTAATCGAGAGCTGCTTTCTGTGCCCTTTGACGCAGTCACGAAAATATTTAGAATTTTTATCCCCCTCGCTGTCCTATTTCAACCTCGCTTTTTTGCTTCCAAAAATCGGTCTCTACTCTGATCCTGAATTTGAGCATAGCTATGGTAAGATTCAAGGCCGTCCTAGCCGTCGGCGAACGCTCCGAAGCGAACCTGGCCTCAGCCCTAGAGACGTCGTCCTCGGCAACCCTTACAGCTTAAAAATGTCCCCGTAGGCTGTTTGCTCTAAATGGTTAGAGCTTTCCTCGTTTCTTTAAGCTTGTTGCTAACTCGAACGAGGGGGTCGGGTGATTCTATCCGATTCCACGCGTCCTGAACAATGTCCAAGAATTGAGGATGCTCGGTCCAAAAGTTGAGAAATCGGAAGTTCTTCTTAACGGGGTTGCAAGAATTTTTTATTTCAATCAACAGGGGCGCATAGTCAGATTCGGATGTGTTGAGGTGGGATAGACTGGTAGTGGTCCCCATTCCATACCAATGGACGTTCGTGAGGGCCCTATCTAGGCGGAAGTATTGGCGACGATCTCCTTCCTGCATGTTGTACCAGGTGAAAGCATAGCCGGTGAACTGGAGAAGGATAGGTGGGCATTGAATATAAAGTTGTTGAAATCTTGCATGGCTGATGTCGACGGCGGGCGACCTCCAATTTTTTCTTCTCTGCTGGTGATAGCGTTAAAGTCCCCAATGCAAAGCCACGGAGAAACAGTGTGGTTGGTATGAATGTCTAGAAGGTCGTTCCAAAGCTGTTTTCGCTCTGCAATGTTGCAGCTGCCGTGCACCGCAGAGAGGATGATACGTTTAGAAAGAAAGGGTGTTCCATCCAGCAAGAGAGGTCCTGCATGGAGTCTGGATGATACCGAAGTTGACGTCCTCCTTGCCTAGGATCCAGATGTTGTTACTCCCAGCTATGGCCTGGGGGAGACCTAGCTGCAGCTGGATGGATTTCAATCTTTTGGGGATTTTGGGTTCTATAATAATGAGGATATCGATATTGTGGATCTTTCGGAGGCTGGCAATTCTCCTTAGGGTGGGTTTGTTGGCCAGTCCTCGAACGTTCCAGGAAAGGATGTTAATTATTAGGGATGGGGAGGATGTTTTTGTTCCGCCTGGAGGCGGATCTGGTGAGGATAGTTTGGGTTTCTGCTGTTCCCACCTTGTCTGTTTTCCTGCTCGATGATGATTTATCTGCCATCGACGGAATTGGTATGTTGCTGGTGTTCGCTTGGAGTTCGGTGGTGGCATCACTGGGATGGTCGATTTGATCTCCGAATCCAAATAGACTCCTCCGGGGGAATGACTAAGGCGTCACTGGAGTTGTCGATCTGCGTCAGAGTTTCTGGAGCGAATAACCAGCGGCTTGAACCTGAAGACCTCTCTGAACCTGGTCTAGTCTGAGGATCGATAATGCTTCTATCACTAGGTCTGGTGATGATGGGTTGCTCTGCAGCGCTGGAGTCATTGATCTCCACTATGGTCTCCAAGGGAGGGATTATCTCGGTAATATTGGGATCAAATATGTTAAGGCAGATTCCGACGGAACCTCCTCATTAATAGTATATCTACTAAGGTACAGGCAGGCTCAGTTGGGGTGCCTTCATCTTTCGATTCAAGAGCATCAAACTTATTGAAGAGGGTTAGAGCTAGGGTTTCGCAAGGGCTGAATTTTTTGCTTGGACTTTCGCCTTTGTCGGAGTTGCCGTCACTGGAATCAAATCTGGTATGCGTGTTCGGGGGTGGTAAGAGAGGGGACCGGGGGGCCTCCTCCAGTTTCCAAGTGATTGTTTCGGACCGGTTTCTTCTTGAGTTTAGGGTGAAGACGATGACAGTGTTTTGGGATGTGGCCTCGCAAATGGCAGTGGTTGCAGAACATAATATGGTTGTCATATACGATCTGTTGGGTGTGGGTGCGATTGCCAAGTTCGATACTGATGAAGTTGGGGGGCTCGGAGGTGAGATCGAGTTCCACACAGAATTTAGCGTAGTTGGCCTTGGTGAGATTGCTGGTTTCAGGGGCCGTTGCGACATACGTCCCGAAGGAGTTAGCAATGCGCCGAATAACCGCTGGAACGAAACAGATGAGAGGTAGATTCGACAGCGTTACCCAAACTGCACCTTCGCTGAATCTTCATGAGTGCTAAAATCGGAGGACCACTTGATGATCTTCATCTGGTGGGCGTCCACCCGACATGTGCCTTTAGACCACACAGTCCTGTGGTCAGCTGCAGAAAAGGTGGAGGAGTATATGCCTGGGTCGAGGGGACGACGCGGTATTCCGCTGAGAGTCTCCAGCTGGCAATAACTTCTTGCACTCTGGCGATTTTGGGACATCCTGATAAAATTTGAGGACAAAGGTTTGGGAAGGATGATGAAAGCGAGGTCAATTCCGAATCGAGAATGGAATTGTGGGAATAGGGGATTCCTGCGGGTACGCGATATCCGGGAGTATGACGTCTGGGATCATAAGACCCTTATGGGGAAATAAATCGATCGAAGGGAGGTGGCGTAGGAAGGCTGGCCAGCACAGGAAGAGGAAGGGGGCATAGTCCCGTAAGGAGAGAGCGAGGGGGGCGGGGGGGAGGGATCGGCTCAGGGCAGGGAATAAGGGGGTCGGGAGCGACAGAAGATGAACCCCCTGGGGGCAAAGGGGTGACGCCGATAGCGGAGGGGGTGGCAGCGGGAGGACTCCCTACCGCAGCTACGGCGGAGGAAGCCGGAGAGCCGGCAGGAGGAGGCAGGACCTTAGGACCACCTGCGCTGGGCAGGGACACAAGGGGAGAAGGAAAGGAGCCTCCGGGAAGACGACAGGGATGGAGCAGGGGGCAGTAGCGCTGGGGTACAACGGGGTATGAAGGGGGATCGACGGAGCAAGAAGGGGAGCTACCGGGAGAGGCGGGAGAGGGAGGTGGCGGTAGGGGAGAAGGGGGACGACGGCCTGGGAGATGGGAAAAGGGAGGGGAGGGGTCAGCGCGGAGGAAAGGGGAATAGCCTCCTGTGGAGAGTGCTGAAGAGGGGGGGAAGGTCCCCAATGGATGGCACACTAGGAGAGGAGAATGCTCCGCCAGTCACCATGCAGGCGATGACTGCATGAGGGAGTGACCCGGCGCTCCCTCCTCCAAGCTGCGCCACAAGGATGGCTGCAATAGGTCGTATCCCACCTCTAAGCTGCGTAGGGAGGGATAGGGCCTGCTGGCAAAATCCGAGAACTGGATTGCGCAGGGAGAGGTGGGCCCTCAGGATTACTAGCGCAATCAGCCCCCAACTGGACCGCGTAGAGGGGGTAGTGGGACCCGCCAAAGAGCACGGATGACTCAAAGGGAAGTGGGCGGGTCCCGAGTGAGTAATGGGAGGGCGCATGGTCGTGCTGTGCAAATGGCGCATGGAGGGCCCGCCAATGAGCGCAGGTGAGAAATTGCGCGAGCCATTGCACGCGGAAGTCCACGCCTCGAGGACAGGACCTCTGGCGGTGAGCCCAACGGAGCTGCCGAAGGGATTCCCGAGGCTATTCCAGCTGGCTGGATCCCAAACCGCCGAAACAGCTGCGCCATTTGAAATTTGAAACTGGGGGTGGAAGGATAGCGACTGCGACTGCCTTGGGAGACCCGCTGAGAAGTGCCCGTCCCAAGAGAGACCAGGCTGAAGGCCGACGGAGGACGCGACGAGAGGGGAATGCGATGTCGCTGGCCAGCATGCTAGGGGAGGGGAGGAGGCGATCGTCGGAGCGCTGGCCGGAGGAGCGGGCGAACCAAGAGAACCGAAGCAGGAGAGGGCTGGGACGAGGTGGTGGGGAGAGGAAAAGAGAGGACTTGGCACACCCGACTAAAGCAAGACAGTCGGCCGGCCATGGGGGGTGGGGCAGAGCCATCTGCCGGCAGCAGAGACGGCCGGAGCGGGACAGGGGGGACCCTAGGGGGTCCCCAGACGGGAGCAACCGCAGTTGGGAAAGAAACCGAACGGCATGGGAGGATTATTGTCTATATATATATTTATATATAATATATATATAAAATATATATAATTATATATAATATTATATATATATATATGTACCAGATATTATATTTACATAATATATTATATATTATATATATATATATAATATATATATATATATTATATATATATATATATATATTTTATATATATATATATATATATATATATATATATAATATATATACATATATATATATATATTATAGATATATATATATATATATATATATATATATCTATATATAATATATATATTAGAATATTATATATAAATAATATATATATATATATATGTACTAGAATATTATATATAAAATATATATATATTATATGTACTAGAATTATATTTATATATATATATATTAATATATATATATATATAAATATATATTCTAGTACATAAAAAAAAAATATATATATATAATATTCTAGTACATATATATATATTATATATATATTATATATATAGATATATATATATATATATATATATATATATATATATATATATAGGGATGCCAAGTAAATGATGTTTGCTCCAGGCTCCTTCCCCCTCCCCCTTTCCCAAGCCTTTTCCCCCTTCGATGCCGAGATCCCCGCCTAGGCCGGCGCTCCATGGCCTGCCCTCCCGCCGACCTCCTCGCCGTCCTGGGAGCTCAGCCTCCCCCCCCCTCTCCCTCCCCCCACCGCCCACAGCGTCTCCACACATCCGCTTCTCCGACCCCCCACTTCCCCGCCAGCCTCATTCGCCCCTCGCGCAGTTGTACGGTGGTCCGGTCGCTCTTCGCGCCTCCCGCGCTAATCTGGGCGGTCCAGCTCGCCCCCTCCCCCCGGGGGCTACGCCCCTCCCCATACTCCTCATCTTCCCATCCCGAGCCGTCGGAGGCTACCCCCGGAGTCGTACGCCCCTCGGCTGCGGTCTTCCGCCCATCGAACCCCGTCGGTTTTCAAATTTCAAACCAGCTTGCTGTCCCACCTGCTGTGCAGGCGTTGGGGTCGACTCACATCTCTGCTTTGGATTGGGCGCCCACCTGCCTCGCAGGTCTCGGGAATTCAATCCTAGCGTATGCTCAGCCAGGAGCTATGCTCCCGAGGCTACTCCTTACTTTTACGATCCCTATGGCCTGCGTAATCCTACCCATTCCCTTAGTACATTGGGTGGGCCCCTCTTGGACCATGGCTACCAGCGTAATTGGGAGCCCTCCCTTTCCTTAGGGGGGCCCCCACCCCTATTCCTCCCTTTTACGCAGTTCTCCTTTGGGCCCCTCGCCCTACTCATGCCCCACTCCTCCTTTTACGCGCCCTATCCTCCTTTCAATTTTTACGCTGTGCATCCTCTCCCCCTCAGCTCGACGCTCTCCCAGGAGCGCAAGTGAATCATCCTCCTCCCCTTCGCCCCTGTCCCCTCCCACCCCCCGTGGTGCAGCTTCCTTGCCAGCCTCCCATCGATTGCCCCCCGCCATCTCTGGGGGCGCAGAGACTTACCCAATCCTCTACCGCCCGGGAGGCCAGTCCCTTTGAGCGTAGCTGCTCCAGGGGATTCGGTCCAGTCGGTTGGTCCAGACGACCCTCCTCCGTCGTCCGCCACCTCCTCTCTGTGGCTTCCCCCTCGGTTATCGGAGCCCCCCCGCCCCGATCCCCGCTGCTGTTGCTCCCCCTTTTCCTCTCCTCCCCTGTCAGCACCATCCCTCCCGCTCCAGCGCCCCAGATTCCCTTGCCCGATCCTAATCCACCTCCCTTGGCAATTCCGCTTCCGGCTTCCGGAGTGGGTCAGTGTTCCTATGCCGCTAAGCTTCGGCCGGACCTAGCATCCTCGAAGGGCTTACTACTCCCGGACGTCACTCTCCCAGACATTTCGTACTCCCAGGACTCAACGACCCCTCTGGTCCCATTCTCAGACTCGGAATTGACCTCTCTGTCATCCTCATTCTCTCACACCTTTATACTAAAATTTTCAACCGGGTGTCCCAAGCTCGCCAGAGTTCAGGAGACGATCGCCTCGTGGAAACTCTCACGATTATCGAGTGGCCCCCCTCGATCCTAAACATATTCTCCTCTATCTCTCCTCAGACCCCGACCACAGGACAGTTTGGTCCAAAGGTACCTGCAAAGTCGACTCACACCAGATGAAAATTATAAATGGTCCCCAAGCTTTAGCACCAAAGAAGACTCAGCCCAGGTCGCGGCGTGGGTGACCCTCCTAATTTACCCCTCATTTGCTTCGTTCCGGCAGCTCTCAGGCGTATTGCCAACTCGTTCGGAACGTACGTGGCGACAGCTCCAGAAACATGCAACCTTACCAAGGCACACTATGCCAAAATTTGCGTCGAGCTCGACCTCTCCTCCGAACCTCCAAATTTTATTACCATCGAGCTCGTAAATCGACACACACCCAACAAATCATATATGATAACCATATCATGTTTTGCAATCATTGTCATTTGAGAGGTCATCTACCGAAACACTGCCACCGTCTTCACCCGGAGCTCAAGCAGAAAAAAACTCGAAAAGACAACGCGCCAGCAGAGGAGAGATCTACACAGCCACCCATCCTACCACTTCCAAACTCGTACACCAGATTTAGCTCAAACGAAGACTCGCCAGACATTAGCGATAACTCGACCACAGCTATGGTCCCCTTCGACCCCCAACCTCTCTCGCTCGCCAACCAATTTGATGTCCTTGCGTTGGCAGAAGCGGAAGCCCTAATGGAGTCAGCATATACCCCACAGGATCTCGACCCAACAAGCTAGCCCACAATCTCCGTTAGCGACAGTGACGGAGGCCACCTCCGCGCCAGCGAGGCGGAGCCTTCGTGCACCATCGAAGACCAAGTTGAAGAAGCTCTGGCCATTCTCGGGCCCGAACAGGTTCGGAGAGGTCTCAGATCCAAGCAGCTGGATGCCCTCTCCAGCTCTCTATTCGAGACAGAGAGCACCAACGATTCCCTTGCTATCCCCCCGTGGAGCCCAACCGGGACTCCGCAGGGGAATTAGTTACATCGACGGAAGATCCTATCCAGGTCGCGGCTGAGGAACCTATCGACATCCTATCGGATCGCCAGGAGCAACCCCTCCAAACCCCCACCTCGACAAAAGCAGAAGCATCAACCTCAGGTGGGATCCAGGTCAAGCTTAGAACCGCGGAGACCACCAAGTCCAAACTAGATCCGCTTCCAGGCGGAACAAAAAACAACAACCCAACCCATTAATGATTAACATCCTATCCTGGAATGTGCGGTCTTGGGAACAAACCTACTTTAAGGAGAGTTTCCACGCTGCGGAAAATCACAAAATAGACATACTTATTATCCTTGAACCCAAAATCCTCACCAAAAGACTCAAATCCATCCAACTGCAGTTGAACCTCCCTACGGCCATAGCTGGCAGACACGACATTTGGATCCTTGGCACTCAGGACGTCGACATCGAGATCATCCAGGAAACCCGGCAGGCCCTCTCTGCTGGGTGGATCACCCCATGCTTCCCGAACGCATTATCCTTTCGGCGGTCCACGGCAGCTGCGACATACGAGGAAACAACTGTGGAACGACCTCCTCGACACCCACTTCCTCCACGCCAACTCCCCTTGGCTTTGCATCGGTGACTTCAACGCTATCACTTGCAGGGAAGAGAAAACCGTGGCCGTCCCCCTCTCGGCCATGCAAGACTTCAACAACTTCATCTTCAACGCTCACCTCACCTCTCTCCAGTTCACGGGCAATGCTTTCACCTGGTGCAACATGCAAGAAGGCGACCGGCGCCAATATTCCCGCCTCGACAGAGCTCTTACTAACGACTATTGGCACAGTATGGGAATCACCACCAAACTATCCCATCTCAACTCCTCCGAATCCGACCATACCCCGCTGCTGGTTGAAATTAATAAGAATACCAATACCCACAAGAAGAACTTCCAATTCCTTGAATTCTGGATCGAGCACCCCCAATTTTTGGGTATCGTCGCAGCGGCTTGGAACGTCGATTCTCCCGATCCCCTTTCTCGGGTGAGCAAAAAGCTCAAGGCTACGAGGTCAGCCTTGTCTAATTGGAGCAAACTGGCCTATGGAGACATCTTCCAAGCGGTCGGATTGCTGAAGATGACGTAACCCGTGCCGAGGCTAAGTTCGTTTCGGATCGCTCACCGGCGGCCAGGATCGCCCTGAACCTCACCAAGGCGATGCTTAAATTCAGGCTCAAAGTGGAGACAGATTTCTGGAAACAAAAGCGAGGTTGAAATGGGATAGCGACGGGGACAAAAACTCGAAATACTTTCATGGCTGCGTCAACGGCCGCAGACGGAAGCTTACGATTCACCAAACAATGGACGAAGACGGGAACATCATCACTGACCAAAAGGGTATCCAGGATGCCGCGACCGGTTTCTACTCCAAATTATTCACCAAAGAGACGGTCCACAAAGACAACGCATTTCTTGAGCTAATCCCCCGCCTCATCGACGACACCGACAACACTCAGCTGGAACGTCTTCCCTCCGAACAGGAAGTGAAAGACGCGGTGTGGGCTCTGAACGAGCACAGCGCCCCCGGCCCTGACGGATTTTGGGGGTTTTCTTCCGCTCGTGCTGGGACATTATCAAGCAGGACATCATCGAAGCCGCAATTGCCTTCTTCGAAGGAGCCACATATCCCAAAGCCATCTCCAGTGCCAATCTGATCCTCATTCCGAAAAAAGACAATCGGAGTCCTTCCGCGACTTTAGGCCTATCAGTCTGTGCACTTTCACTAACAAGATAATCTCCAAGATCGTCGCTACCAGAATGGCCGGCCTTCTCCCCAAGATCATCTCTAACGAGCAAAGCGGGTTCGTCCGTGGGAGGAACATCCAAGACAATATCATGCTAGCCCAGGAATTAATCACCTGTATGAAATTCCCTAGAGGAGGCAATATCGCCGTCAAGATTGACATGGAAAAAGCTTATGACAGGCTGGACTGGCAATTTATGATCTGGGTCTTTAGAGCATTCGGCTTCTCTGAAACTTGGACCAACACAGTTGGAGATCCATCAGCAACTCGTGGTTCTCCCGTTATTAACGGCCATGCCGAGGGATTCTTCAAATCTAGTCGCGGGGTGAGGCAAGGCGACCCTCTATCATCCCAGTCTTCATTATTGCGGCCGATGCCCTCAGTAGAAACCTCAATAACATGATCAGAGTCCCGCATTTCCAACAATATCATACCGCCAGGGATGTCCTACCATAACCCATCTGGCTTTTGCCGACGACTTACTCATCTTCTCTTGGGGACGAAGGAGCAGTTCAAGTGGTCCACAATACCCTGCAGCGGTATTCCAACTGCTCAGGTCAGAAAATCAACCCTTCCAAAAGCGTCATCTATGCCACCACAACATCAACACCGAACATGCTAGCAGGATTTCCAACTTAACTTCTTTCTCTGTCGATCCCCCATTCAACTATCTCGGATGTCCCCTGGTGTAGGGAAATCCAATGCCAGGATCTTCGAGAAGTTAATCTCTAGAGTTAGGAACAAGTTGAAGTGGCACAATGCCACCTTATCCCCAGAGGCAAGATGATACTCATCAAGCATGTGCTCACCTCTGTTCCCATCCATACTATTGCGCTTGCTCCCCGCCTTTGAAGGTTCTTACCTCGATCGAGCAGATCTTTTGCAACTTCTTCTGGGGCATAGCAACGGTCAGGATAAACACCATTGGGCGATGGGACTCATGGCTCAGCCGATAGAGGTTGGGGGGCTGGGTTTTACCAAACTTACCCATATCGTTCAAGCTTTTTCGATGAAACTGTGGTGGCACCTTCGCACGACTAAGAATTTATGGACCAGTTTCATGAAAGCTAGGTACTTCAAACACATCCACCCTTCGGAGGCTACCTCCAATAGCAGATCATCGGCGGCTTGGCCGTATCCTGATCGGGCGTAACCTGGCCGAACAGGCCATCAGATTACACCTGGGCACCGGCGAGTCCAATCCTTTCCGGGAGAGATGGACAGGGGATAGCTTGATCCCCAGCATCTCGACTGTCCGAGAGACTGTAGTATCAAAGACTTGTGGAACCACACTACCAACGCCTGGGACTGGGTTAAGATGCGCGATGGGAGGCACGAGATGGAGGTTCGTGTGCCAGCGCGGTCTTAGGATCGGCCCGAGGCCGACGAGTGGAGATGGACACTCGAAGGCTCGGTCATTCTCAGTGAGGTCGGCTAGATCCTCTCCTTGAGACGGGCCAGCCTACACAGATCACGCTCTCTTCTGGCACTCTTGTATACCTAAGAAGTGGTCTTTCTCATTTGGAGAGTCATGAGGAAGAAATTGCCTACCGACGATATTCTTAACACCATAGGGATCAGCTTAGCATCAGCCTGCAATTGCTGCTCTGACCCCCAGATGGAGACTTTAGACCAATCTTTTGCCAAGGAACCTGCCCAGAGGCATTTGGAGGACCCTTCACCAACGCATCAGCATCGAGCCGACTGGAAGACGCTTCTACGATCTTGCTGCCGAGTGGGGCAGCAACTCCCATGGGCACCAGATCGTCGCAGCGGCTGCCACGTGGGTGATTTGGAAGAATCGCAACAAGGCGAGATACGAAGGCCACACTCTTCCAGCCGACCAGCTCCTTCGGGAAGTCATCCGCCAATGCCGCAAACGGAGCACCCTGTGTCCCTACTGCACAAGTACTTTCTGGGCAAAGCTACAGTGCCACCCTAACCGGGACCATCGCCCCCACCTCTTTTGTTTCTTTTGCGGGTATACTTGTAAAGGCTTTTCGTTTCGTTCCTTGTATACGCCCAGGCTTCGGCATTTTGAGCCTTGATCAATATATGTTTCTTTTCGTTTATATATATATATATATATATATATATATATATATAGGGATGCCAAGAAGTTGGAGCAAGCTTTTCGGGATGATACTTATTGACGAGCCAGGGTCGATATGCATCCGATCCACTTTGATGTCGCCTATATATCCAGTGTAGTACAAGGGGCGATCGTACAAATTGGACTTGATCAACATGTCCTGAGGAGTAATATGATGTTGGGCATTGCATCTGTGCTATCGCCTCCTTGTAGATCTCTTGCGGGTCTTTTCGTTATATGGATTGATATTGAATGGTTTGTATCGTGGAGAAAAGGGGACATCTCTCCATGCAACGGGATACGGCTGTCGTATCTTGTGGTCTTGAGAGGATTCTCGGACGTAAAATATTGCACGGAGCTTCTGGACTTCTCTTCTTGCCTCCCTAGCTTCTTCTGCAGCAATGTGAGTCGATATTCCGGGTAGGTTATCGCCCGGTTGGCACGATCATGTTTGACTCCGCATTGACGGCGGGACCCAAGCTTGTTTGACCAGGTGTCCTTGCTTGTAGAGTCGGTAGGACAGCCTTGAACTCGTCCACTGACTTAACCAAGGTTTGGAGTATGGCCTCAAGAGTGTCGAGGTGCTGCCGATTACTGGGACCGCCTTGGTTGTTATCAGTCATAAATATCGTCCTCACATGAGAAGAAGTGGAAGGAGCTGTAAAAGACGTGCCATCCGAATCATACCCTCGCATAGAGAAGTCGTCGGGGTATGTGGAATATTCTTCTCTGGTTCGGACTCGGAGGAGGTGCTACCCCCTGCATAGGAGGTTGCCTCATCTTGGACGTTTTCAGGGACGTCTGAGTCTGTTGTATCTGTTGGGGGATTGTTTCCCCTGGTTCATCTTCTTGAAACGCCGGATTATTGTAGATGTTCCGAGGAGTGCTACCCCAGCTCCAACTACCCCCAGAGATGTAGATGACGAATCTAAGTGATGAAGATTTCGTCTTTGAGCGGGTACCTTGATAAACCCCTCATATGACGGCTGTGGACAACCCTAAATGAGAGTTTCTTGGCCTGGTTGAGATTGTCGGGCTGGACATGTTTATTTTCTTCTTTTCCATGTCGGTAGGGACCTTCCGGGTAGAATTACAGGAGGTGAATGGAAGCGCCTCGTCCTCCGAGCTTTGTTGTAGAACCGGTCCTAGCTGTTGTAGTCGTTGGAAGACGGGCTGTCGGTCCTCTTGTACTGCTGTCTTGTTGCAGCAACAATTGACAATGACTTGAGTGCAGTAACGTCCATGGAAGGACTCTTTGTACGCCAAAGTTTCTTTCTTTTCTTGCACTTGTGAAGGATCATATCTCACAAGTCATGACATCTCGATCAACCTCTGCACTCGTTTTTGGGCTCGGGTATTTCGAGCACACGAGTGCGTAGGTATCATGTTTGCTCCCTGATGCGGGGCTAGTAAAAGCACTTGCCCTCGATCATTGTTACCAGACTCTTAAGAACCACCCTGTCCATTTGCCGCCGGGGGCTTGACACGGGCGGTTCTGTACAACTTTCCATCAGAGGCCCGCATAACAGTTAGCGGGACTCTCTGACGGTCAGTAGTTGGGGCAGTTGTCTGAGCTCGACGAGCCTGCGCTGTCCTGGACTTCTTCGTTCTAGCACCCGAGGGTGCGTAGTAGGAAGAGTCCAAGTTGTGCCGCATAAAGTCTGGCACATCCTCATTGGAGCTTCTGAGGTCAGGCCCGCATGAGAGGCGGTCGAAGACTGAACCCGAGCCGTATAGGGCGGATGGCCGACGGCTAGGATTGGATGCCGCATAGGTCATTTCCTGCAGCTGGGATTGTTGGCCGCATATGCATTCTTCCTGGGGCTGGGATGGTGGCCGCATATATTCTTCCTGCGGCCCACACCCATATGCGGCTTCTTCTTGGACCGCATGGAGTCCCCGTTTGCCCCGTAAGTCCAGCATCGTAGTATTTTCCTTTGCTGGATTTAGGAACAGTAGGGTCCTCTGCGGCGTGAAGTGGGGCCGCATGTGAGGCTTCTTTGTCGTATTGAGCAGCAGGGAAAACTTGTTCCAGAGCTTGGAAGAGGCAACGGTATTGGGCTTCCATGCCCTACGGGCCTTCTTTGGCCGGCTCGCTTCTGGATTGGGCTAGCACTCCCTTCGGAGAGTATCTCTTCGAACGCTTGCTGGTCGAAACGAACAACAAGTATTTGTTGCGTGCAACCGGGTTTGGCTGCGTCCGATTGCGTCACCAACTTATCAACAGTGGAGAAGTTAGTTTCTAGTATAGTCGCTATCGTGTTTGCCATTGATTATCGTAGAGCAGAACAGTTTTATGGAGGACTGAACTTGAGTCACAATTACAAACTCGCTTGTACAAAAGAGAGCCTAGGAACAAAACCTAGGAAAAGCAATCTAAGTACAATTGTTTAGTTTAGATTCTGGGGGATGACGGTAGAGGCTCGGAAAGTGCTATCAACTCTGCCTTACTCCTTGGACGATCGAACGCAACCTCGGCTTCGGTGAAGAAATGCTCTCTGTATGTATGTATCTCTGCAAGAGAATAGCACCTTGCTATTTATAGGAATTCATGAGGAATAGGATGTACAGCCAAGTGGCAAGTTTCAGGCCACATCATTGTAACTGTGCCTCGAGACTCGGTTTATAGTGGACAGCTGGGGTTGGTTGAGATTGATCATGATCTGTTTGTTGCAGTAAATCTGAACTGTTAAGACTTGGTCAATCTCTGCCATGTGTCACAACTACTATTCTGTGGCGAGCCGCATGAAGGATGTATCCTGGCTGAGCCGTATGAGGGACTGTCTCATAACCGAGCCGTATGAAGAGTGTCTCATGACCGAGCCGCATGAAGGACGTCTATAATCGAGTCGCATGAAGAATGTCTCATGACCGAGCCGCATAAAGGACGTCTCATAATCGAGCCGTATGAAGAATGTCTTATGATCGAACCGTATGAGAGATGTCTCATGATCGAGCCGCATGAAGGACGTCTCGTGACCGAGCCGCATGAAGGAATGTCTCCTGACGAGCCGCATGAAGGATGTCTCATGATGAGCCACATGAGGAATGTCTCATGATTGAGCCGTATGAAGGACGTCTCATGACCGAGCCGTATGAGGAATGTCTCAAGATTGAGCCGCATGAAGGATATCTTCTGGCTGGATGGGTATGGGGACCCTAGGAGAAGGTGCTGTGCCGAATGTCACGATTTGAGAGAGTTTCGTTTGTCTCCCTCTTGACTGATCTCCTTGTTGAAGAAGATTTGACGGTGGACTCCTTTAGAAGATTGTGATGCACTTGACTGAGATGATGCGCTTAATTGAGACATCTAAGTAATACATCTAGTTGAGAGCAGGCCATTACAACGTCTTCAATTGGCATCATGTTTCCGAGAAGATGTTGGAAAGGCACAGTAGGTCGTAATTGCTGGAACACAGACTGCCTTGATAGTGGAGCCACTGTCTTGTTTCCGCGGCAGTTGATGATGGCTTGTATGCATGATGTCCTGGAAAGGGCTCATCGCACGCCAAGGTTGCTTATCTCTTCTTGCGTTTGTGAGTAATCACCTCTCGCAAGTTGCTAGCAGATTCATCTACCTTCGTATCCGTTTTGTGGGCCCGGGTATCCCGAGCGCCGGGTGCGTAGGTATCATATTTGCTCCCTGATCTGAGGCTAGTAAAGTACTTGCTCTCGATCATTGTAGAAAGACTTTTGGGACCATCATATTTTCTCCCTGATCTGAGGCTAGTAAAGTACTGCGTTCGATCATTATAGGAAGACTTTTGGGACCATCATATTTGCTCCCTGATCTGAGGCTAGTAAAGCACTACACTCGATCGTTGTGGGAAGATTTTTGGGACCATCATATTTGCTTCCTGATCTAAGGCTAGTAAAGCACTGCTCTCGATCGTTATAGAAAGACTTCTGAGACCCATCCTGTCTGTTCCGTATGTGGGATTGGACGCGGTGGTGGTTCTGTATAACTTTTATTAGGAGCCCGTATAACAGTTAATGGTATCCGCTGACGGTCAGCAGCTTGGACAGTTGACTGGGCTTGTTGAGCCCGCACTGCCCTAGACTTATTCGACTTAGCACCCGAAGGTGCGTAGTAGGAAGAGTCCAAGTTGGAAGGAGGGAAGGGAAGTTGGTGCCCTTTTCAAATGAGGTAAGGGGCTCTATTTATAGAATGGAGTGAGCCCTTTCTTCTTCTCCTTTCTGATGTGGGACTAAAAGTAATATTTTCCATGCTTCTACATTACAGTTATTTACTTGTGATATATATATTTCTCTATGATCTTGCTGCTAACTTTTTAAATTAGCTATATTCCACTGCCTACTCTATTCACCCCCCATCTAGAGTATTGTGCTTTACAAATTTGTTCCTACAATTGGTATCAGAGTGGGTTATACCGGTAAATCAAGGTAACATTGCAGTTATAATTTTACTATTCTTAACTGTTACATAAATCACAACACAACACATGGCAACTGTGAAGTTCACAAGTGAAGGCCAAGTCACAAACATACCTCCTCTATTTGACGGTACAAATTATACCTATTGGAAAATAGGGATGAGTTTTTTTTAAAATCTCTAGATTTTGACTTAGGGTCTATAGTTGTTGATGGATACAAAAAGCCTCTTCGTATTCTTGTTGAAGAGTTTTGGTTGAAAACCCACATGATAAATATACTGAGGATGAAAAAAAGGCCAATCTTGACGCACGTGCTATTAATGCTTTGTTTTGTGCCTTAGACAGGAATGAATTTAACATCAAATAAAGTGTAGAAACTTCTTGAAGTAACCCACGAAGGTACGACACAAGTTAAGGAGTCAAAGATCAACAAACTTACTCAGGAGTATGAGGCATTCAAGATGAAGCCAAATGAATCTGTTATCCAGATGTTTATGAGATTCCTGGATATTATAAATCCTCTATCATCATTAGGCAAGGATTACAGTAACCATGAGAAGATTCACAAACTTCTACGAGCTCTCACGGAGAATTGGATTCCAAAGGCTACAATAATTATTGAAGGGAACGACCTCTCAACAATGTCTCTTGAAATACTCATGGGTAAGCTACTCACTCATGAGCTGGAACTTCAAGACTTTGAAGATGTTGCACCAAAAGAGAAGTCAGAGAAGCTGATCGCTTTCAAGGCTCAACATAGAAGAACTGTACAAGATGATTCTGACGACAGTGACTTTGACACTGAGGATCAAGCTCTTATGGTGAGATAATTTAAGAAGTTCATAAGATTCAACAGAAGAACAAAGGACAACAACAACAACAACAACAACGATGAAGATCCTATTTGCTATGGCTGTAAGAAGAAAGGACACATGAGGAAAGATTGTCCAACAGCATCATCATCAATCAGGAAGAACATCAAATATGACAAGGGCTACCTGAAGAAGTCTACGTCCCGAAGATATTCCAATACAAGCATATGGCATGAAAGTGAAGCTAGCGAGTCAGAAGACGAGCAATCAGATGACGCTGCAAATATATGCTTGATGGCGTATAATCAGGCAACCACTAACCCCCTATTTGATACTTATGATAATTTTACCTTTGAGCAACTAGGAGAAGCCTTTACTGACCTCTTAGGGGATTACAGAAGACTGCATACTAAATGTCAGACCTCTAAGAAGGTACTCAAAGAGTACAAAGGTGAAATAGGAAGACTTATCGACCTACTAGCTGAGGTTAGAAGTAGTAATTGTTCTAGTGAGAAAGGTGATCTTTCTTCTGTTAAGCTATTATTACACGAGACCCAAAGACTATCCGAAGAGAAGGACAAGACCATTACCCAATTAGAGGAAGACTTACTCAAAGAGAAGAAAAGTCTCCAGCAAGCTACTGTTAGAAATGATGCACTTACTGCTAAATATAGTGTTATATGACTCCTCCAAAAATTTGGAAACTAGGATAGGAAAACTGCCTGAAGTTGCTGCTTCCTACCCTAACACGTGTCACTTACCGAATCATCGAACACGATCAAACCCAACACTGTCAGACCTAACCAAACCAAACCATTTCCCAAGAAGAAAAATAGAAATGCATTCTTTTACACTAGAAAACCTAGACCTACTAATAATGCACAGACTCTGCTTTCAACACTCAGCATGCTAGATGTCACTATTGTGGCACTATTAGTCATATTTTCTTCATGTAGAGTTAAAAGCTTGTTGATTTGAAAATCTCTGCATGGATACCAAAACTAATATTTCAGGACCCTACAAGAAATGGGTACCAAAGTTTTCATCTACAAATTCTTTTGTAGGTGAACTGCCCTTCACATGCTAGAAGCAAATGGAGCCTCGACAACAGTTGCTCACGACATATGATCGGTGATGCTTCATTATTCGTAACACTGTCGAAGAAGAAAGAAGGATACGTCTCCTTCAGTAATAATTTAAAAGGGTACATAATTGGTATTGATAATATTGGTAAGGCTTCCTACCCTGTGATTAAAGATGTCTGTTAGTTACCGAGTTAAAATATAATCTGCTCAGCATAAGCCATTTAGCTGATCACGGATATGGCATTAACTTTGTCAAAGACAAATATACTATAGTTGATAGCTTAACTGGTAGTACTATCTTTGAAGGTATCAGGGAATATAATATATGTTTTCTATCTGTTAGAAGATGCTAACAAAGTATGTAGATGTTTGATGGCCAAAAGTGATGAGTCAACTATGGCACATGAGACTCAATCATGCAAACATGGACACAATTTAAAGACTATCCACAAAGAAGCTGGTACGAGGCTTACCGGACATTTCTTTCAAGAAGGATATGGTATGTAGCGAATGTGAAAAAAACAAAGCTGCTCGATGCTTTTATGTCCAAGAACGCTGTAAGTACCACTAGACCTCTACAATTGCTGCATATGGATTTATTTGGACCTAGTAGAATTGCTAGCCTAGGTGGTAAGTTATATGCATTTGTAATAGTAGATAATTTCTCTAGATACACGTGGGTATTTTCTTGCATGCAAGAATAATGCATTATCAGAATTCGTCACCTTTTGTAAGAAGGTTCAAAATGAAAAAGGGTTTCATGATCACTCGTATTCAAAACGATCATGGCGGCGAATTTCAAAATGTAGAGTTTAAGCAATTTTGTGACACACACGGTTATTTGCATGAGTTCTCTTGCTAGGACTCCAACAAAATGGAGATTTGAAACGTAAGAACAGGACTCTATCCGAATGGCTAGAGTAATGTTAAATCAGTTTAGTCTACCTAAATACCTATGGGCTGAACCTGTAAATATAGCGTGCTAGGTTCTCAATAGGGTTCTGATTCGACCTATATCGAAGAAGACTCCCTATGAATTATGGTTTGATAAAACTCCCTCTGTTTCTTATTTTAAAGTATTTGGTTGTAAATGCTTTATTCTTAATACTAAAGATAATTTGGGAAAATTTGACGAAAATGCCAATGAAGGTATATTTTAGGTTATACGACAAAAAACAAATGGTACAGAGTCTTTAACAAGAGAACGATGATCATCGAAGAAACAATAAATGTTAAATTTGACAAACTTAATCAACATTCTGTCGATGATGATAAAGATATAAGTACACCTAGTACTGCTCCTGCAGAACCCTCACACAAAGCACCAGCTATGTCTCCAAGCAAATCATATACAGAACCAGAAGTCGGAACCAGCAATCCAGAGGATATGCCAAAAGAAATAAGATTTTTGGCATACCATCCAAAGGACTTGATAATTGGTGAGATTACCAAGGGTGTAAGTACTCGTTCCTCCAGTAAAGATATAGCTTCATGTTTTGCATTTATTTCATAGCTTGAACCCAAAAATATTGAAGAAGCATGTAGTGATAATTTTTGGTTAGATGCTATGCAAGAGGAATTGAACCAATTTGAACGGAATCAAGTTTGGGAATTTGTTCCCAAGCCCATTGATCATCCGGTCATTGGCACTCGCTGGGTATTCCATAATAAACTGAATGAGAATGGCTTAGTGACTCATAACAAGGCTCGACTCGTAGCTCAAGGATACAATCAAGAAGAAGGTATCGACTACGATGAGACTTATGCCCCAGTTGCGAGATTAGAATCCATTTGCATGTTATATGCATTTGCATGTTTTCATAATTTTAAGTTATTTCAAATGGATGTTAAAAGTGCATTTTTGAATGATTTTATAAAAGAAGAAGTTTATGTAGTTCAACCTCCAGGTTTTACTGATTTCAAAAATCTTGATTTTGTTTTCAAGTTGAAGAAGGCATTATACGGTTTGAAACAAGCCCCTAGTGCTTAGTACGATCGTCTAAGCTCTTTTCTACTTGACAACGGCTTTTCAAAAGGGAAGGTTGATACTATACTGTTTATAAAGTCTTTTAATGACAATCTTCTTTTGATTCAAATTTATGTAGATGATATTATTTTTGGATCTACTGATGAATCTCTTTGTCAAGAATTTTCAAAGTGTATGCAGAATGAGTTTGAGATGAGCATGATGGGAGAGCTGAAATTCTTTCTCGGACTGCAAATCAAACAAGCCAACAATGGAACGTTCATAAATCAAGCCAAGTATACAAAAGATTTATTAAAGAAGTTCGATCTGGAAGCAGTCAAAATACTTGGCACTCCGAATTCAACCAAGCTTGATATTGATGAACAAGGCAAACCTGTCGACATACGTAAGTATCGAGGTATGATTGGTAGTTTACTTTACTTAACTGCTATTCGACCTGATATAATGTTTAGGTTTGCTTGTGTGCGTGTTTTCAAGCCAATCCTAAGGAATCGCATCTGTGCGCAGTTAAGCGTATCTTTCGATAACTTAAAAGCACTTCTTCTGTCGGCTTATGGTATCCCAAAACCATGTCGTTTGACCTAACCGGTTATTTGGATGCTAATTTTGCTGGATGCAAAGTAGATAGAAAAAGTACCAGTGGCACATGTCATTTCTTAGGCAAAGCTTTAGTCTCTTGGTTTAGAAAGAAACGAAATTTTGTCGCATTATCAACAACTGAGGCTGAGTATATCGCCGCAGGACGTTGCTGTGCACAAATTTTGTGGATGAAGCAAACCTTAGAAGACTTTGGCTTACTATACACACATACCCATTTTCTGTGACAATACTAGCATTATCAATTTGACTAATAATCCAGTATGTCACTCTCACACTAAACATATCGAGATTCGACATCATTTTCTTAGAGATCATCAACAAAATGGAGATATAAACCTTGTATACATAGACACAGAGAATCAATTAGCTGACTTCTTCACAAAATCTCTAGCGGAAGATCGTTTCAATTATTTACGCCAGGAATTAGGAATTTTAGATGTCAATAATATTAATTAATTTTATTTTATTATTATTTTTCAATACTCAAAAACTTTTTTTGAGACAAGCCTACAAAGGGTCTGTCTGTCACCACGACTACGGTCGAAGCAAAGCGATATTTAATTGTTCCCCGGTGAACTTCCGTTAGCTGGGACAGTACCCTTACAGCTAATCTGAAACAGTCACTGTGTAACAAAATTTAATTTATAAAAAATAATATATTAATTAAAATTTTAAAATTACGAAACTT
>JANAVB010028818.1:21245277-21264943 GCA_029216955.1 Iris pallida | reverse complement strand
AACGATCAGGGATATAAAATAATACGAAGGATGTCAATGAAGAAAATATGATTTTAGATAACTATCAGTAACCCTACATATATGATAAATCAGACCTGCATAGCCACCACAAAATCCTATGTCACGTCCTAGAACCAGAATACTGGAAAATGGGGACAGACCAGGCCAGTACGTATACCAGAGTGCTCCAGTACCCCAAGATACGGTCAAAGCTGTATAGACATGAGGGTTACTACTACAAGCCAACATGCAATCCTAGGTCAAGTAATTCTTGGTATCTGAATCATAAGCAAATAAGTTCAAGCAGTACAATCATTAGATATAAAAATAGTAAGGCATCCCAAACTATGTCCACATAAATGATAAAGCTAGCAATACAAAATAAAGAACTAGCACGAGTGTAAGTCATACATGATCATCTCTAGCTAGTCTAGAATAATACAAATCATGTCTATGCCCGTAGGCTAAGAGTCAAGGTCCAAAACATGAGCTAAATACGTGCTCGGTGGCTAAATGTCTCAAAATGAATATGTACAGATGTAAGTGGGTAAAGAAGAGAAAATCTACTCAAGTTCCCTGGTGCTCCGGGTGGTCACCATCAAAGAGAAGGTACGAAAGATCCTCTGGCACCTCTACCATATCTAGTCAAACAAAACCAGTGGGATCAGACCCTCAAATAGAAGTACCAGAAAGGAAGCCAACTAATGAACTAAAACCAGCATGTAAACCCAATAAAGACTAAAAGAAAACAATAAGAACAGTTCAATTAATGTATAGATACCATATGAGAACATGTAAGTAGACTGGAAACATATAAAAATAACTGGATCATGTAAGCATGTACAAGATCATGTAAAGCAACCAAGAATGACATGTAAGTACAAGATAGAATGATAAATGACAAGATGACTTAGGAACTACTCTGGAATCGAACTACAACCCTTAAACCAAACAAGGACCTGGGTTACAATCCTATATCTGAGTAGAACTTAGTCTCTAATTATTACTGGAAAATGTAAAGCATAGATAGGAACAATACAAGACAAGACAAGACAAGACAAGACTAGAGAAGCCTGGACTCCATCCATCAACCACGACCAAAACTGATTATAGCTTGATATATTAGCTAACTATGGTTATTACAAATCCTAATTACTAATATGCACTTTGAGAATTTTTTATCGTTACCAAACCCTACAGTCTTCCCAAATTATCTAGGCCTAGCAAGTACAAGATAGATATATAGTAGATACGCCATCCAAGAGATGTGTATCCTAAAGAGTAAGCCCCACACGATGGTGAGATAATAGAAATAATAGGAAGTACAAGAGTTGCCCCACTCGACAGTGTGCTAAAAAGGTGTCCCTCACGACGGAGTGCTCCAAATCCAGCATAAAGGCCAGAATAGAGGGTATCCTAGTAACCGAGAAATATTCCCACCCAATGCATCTAAGTAATCAAGCTAGTTGTTTATTCCTTAACATTTTATTCAGGATTTTGGGTGTAGTATTTCGCATAATCCATCCTAGACATGATACTCCCCGCAGGAATATACAAAACTAGATAGGACAAGACAAGGAGCACTATAACAAGTCATAACAGGTAAGTAGAATAAGCTAAAATGGGAGTACGCTACGATGAGCCACTATCAGGAAGATAATACTAGACAAGAATAAGGGTGCTACATGATAGGCCACTATCAAGTACACAAGATTAGAGCATATATGATATAGGACAGGATAGCAACTACGTGCTCAGGTAATCATGGTCATAAGTAGACATGGCATAGACAATACACAACAGAAAACATGGCCTGGCATATAAAGGAAACAATTTCGTAACACAATTTAAGAAATCAGAAATTGGGAGTCTATTCGGAAGATCCGACGGATTGTGCGGGTTTTCAAAATATTTCTGGATACATGGCAAAAACTAAGTAAAATGTCGAAAACAAATTTCGGAGCCAAACGTTCCCAAATCTCGCCAAAGTCAAAACTAATTAGTCTTAATATTAAGGGTAAGTCTCATAATTGATATGGACTAAGTCTCATGGCCATAACTCCCATACCATTTTCGATACTGAGTTTTCCAACTAAGAAAATAACTGGACATCGCAGGAAATCAAAACCTAGCTCAAACTAAATTCAGAGTCGGGCAAAAAGATGATAATCTCAAGAGATACTAAAGCATGTACTATACAATAAAGGAATTTAGTACTAAAAAAAATAAAAATAATAAGTATAGTAGTTCGACAAAATGTACTTGCTCCTAACAAGCTCTTAGACTAACTCTTCAACTCCACCAAGAGGGGTTCAAAAACCACACTCTTTGGCCTCAAGACCAAGCTCCAAGATCTTGAGAAAAATGGAGAGGAAATGGAGAGAGAAAGAGAAGAGAGAGAAAGTAAAAAA
The DNA here is from genome assembly GCA_029216955.1 of Iris pallida. Lineage (NCBI taxonomy): Eukaryota > Viridiplantae > Streptophyta > Magnoliopsida > Asparagales > Iridaceae > Iris > Iris pallida. Next base: position 21,262,532 of record JANAVB010028818.1, on the reverse strand, counting down.
ATCAAAATAAAATCGAAGAGGTATATATAGACGGAGTGAATTAATCGTGATCATCAGATCTGCTATGCCAGGGATCTACAATTCGATCTGGAATAATCTCATATGTCCATCAAAGAAACCAATGATAAAAGAATGCTTCAGAACCAAGAAACCATGCATGATAGCGTGCATCGACATTATTCATCATAAATATCTCAAATATCCTACGGACGAATTTTTTGGCAAATTTTCGAAGGATCTTCTCCTAATTTTTTTTGTTTGGTCACAGCAAGTTTTTGCCCATAGAAAAACCCCATTCGGATGATCCCGTGGTGTGCCGCGGATCTCCGACGGATTTTCTGAAAGAAAGAAAAATTCTCACTTTGAGAATTTCATAGATTTTTCATTCTATACACGGGTCCTAGTACAGGTCTATAGTAATGACAAAAGGTTTATTACAAGTCTCGGCAGTATGGAAATAAATTATGGTCATCGAAAAATTAATAAATAAGAAGTATCACACGATCCAAAATCACAAAAACTGAAAAAACTCAATGAAAAAAAATACGTACGTATCCGTATATAAATATCGATACTGTGAGACGAGTCTCACAACTATAAATTGGTTTCTAAAGTCATATGTGAGTCTCTGAGAGTCATATATAACACAATGTTACATATTTATCAGTTAGGTGACCTTACATAATATAACACAATGTTCCTAAGAGTCTCACAACTAGGTGTAATATGAATTTATCTACAACTCCTACGATTTCTAGGTGAATATTTAATAATTCTAAAAAATAGGAGGATTATAGGTCGTCAATTTGAACATAAAATGAATGTGTGGATATAGTGAGTATTATCCATTACAATATGGGTATATCGGAGCCTTTAATGGTGCTTGTTGTATGGACAGGAAGGTCGCATTGTAATATGGGTATATCGGGACCTTCGATGGGGCTAGCTACCTATACACGAAAGATTGTTGTCTTACCGAGAAAATAGTCCAATATAGCTTTTGGTGCCAGTGTTCTTCATATAGTCAGGTCGTATGCTAATGTTATCTGCTACAGGCTTAACTAGTTGGTCGTAAGGATGAATTCGCACACACATACATGTATTTTGTGAAGGTTAACGAATGTCTTGTACAGGAACGCAGATCATGACACATTTATGTATATGTTACTATCATTGGAATGTCAGAGAAGAATGGTAAGTATTGGATAAGATCTACTATATTGAGTGACACATTTATGCTTATAAACACATGCTTGCTATGACATATAACTGATCCTAAGGCAAGATTAGAAAGACCACATGTTATCTGCCGACACTCACTTATATCAATGTGTTGGTTTTTTAGTTGAGTTGTCTAGAGGCCATTTACCAGTACACGATAATAAACTGACCCCAACCCCTAGGTGCGGAGATTCGCTTGGACGCGTTGAGGCATTGGAGCTCGATTGGTGCTTGAAGTTGTTCGGTTGGATGCTGTCTTTTGTTTATAGATGACATAATATATGACAGTGTTGGTTGTATGAGTTCATAAGTTTTAAGCCTTGAAGCATGTTTCATTGTATATATATATATATATATATATATATATATATATATATAATATAGATTGTAATCGAGAGAGAGAGAGAGAGAGAGAGAGAGATTATAATCGAGTTATTCTTTGACCTAGCGTTGTTGAAATTTTGCTATAAATTATCAAAAGAGAATAATTTTTATATATCTTGTGTATATCAACTTTTATGCTTATTTTTACTGCAATGACTTGTATTCTGAGATATTTATCGATTGTGTTCTGTTCTTGCATTGTACAAGTTCAATTCAGGCTTGTATGATATCATATCTAGTAGCGACTTATGGTCCTACAATACCGGGGCATGATAGTGCACGTCCGAGTGCATTACTATGTCCTCGTCGATGGAGTAAGTCACCCCCAACAGAGTTGACACTTGTTTTTCGATGGAAAGAGCAAAAATATGCAGCGATCTCTTTCTCTCTCTCTCTTATAGAAAACATGTGTTTGCAAAGAATTCCTTATTACAATTATTGATAAGTGTGTAATAGCATAAAAGTTCAATTTATAAAAAAATAGATTCTGACGTGTGATGGTAGAATTTGGTGCATGTGTGACCCTTTACTCTATTACGTTCGGACGTTGACGAAGGGGGGTTCAGATTGCTCTTGATGCTCAGGTAGCTGTCAGTCAGAGCACTCTCTAATTATTACATGCTTAAGCTTCTCTCTCCCCTTGAGTGCATGTGTAGAATGGTAATAGGTGGCTATATATAGCTAAAAGCTTAAATAGTCTGGATTCTAGTAACTGAAGCCTCCAAAGTCGCTTGTTGGTAGAGCGCATTAATGATAAGCATTAAGTCATGTAGCCTCCAGATCATTAATAGTAGACATTAAGTGTAATCATTCAGCCATTGCAACATTAATATATGATATATTAAGTCACATTGTATGTGACCGTACGATATGTCATGAGCAAAGCGGCACTACGAATCACATCCCAGCGACAAAGCTACAGATATTAGAGTTTAGCCTCCAGTGGCTAGGTTGCCCCGCTGGAGTTTAGCTTCTAACAATAAGGGAGACCCCACTAGAGTTTAGCCTCAAGCGGCTAGGGAGATAATGTTGGAGTTTTGCTTCCAACAGTTGGGTCGTTCGTGCTAGAGTTTAGCCTCCAGCGACTGGGGAGACCTTGTTTGGGTTTAGCTTCCAGTAGCTAGGGAGACCTTACTGGAATTTAGCTTCCAGCAGCTAGGGAGACCTTACTGGGTTTAGCTTCCAGCAGCTAGGGAGACCTTACTGGAGTTTAGCTTCTAGCGGCTAGGGAGCATTGGGCTACTCCCCTGTTGCTTCTTATTTACAAAACCTAGCAGAGTTTCATTACTTTTTATAGATACATTGATATAATCTGAAAATTCATATATTGTTGCTGATACAAAAAAAACATCTAAATATTTATTAGAGTCTAAGAATCCAAGACCAAACAACTTACTATATATACTAAAAGATATAAAAAAAAAATCATCTTTTTGGTTATCTACATGTAATATATTTTTGTTCTCTTCGGCTTTCAAACTCTTAGTTTTTAAAATCTTATATAATTAAATTTAATGTTATCTACTTCTTGCAACATAATTTGAGTTCTTCTTCAAGTCTAAGCATATACCAATCTATTCATATATACTAATAATATTTACCAACCAATCCATATATACTAATAATATATATATATATATATTTTTATATATATATATATATATATCCTTTTACACTATTATTGTTAGCTCACATTCAACATATAACCCCAAAAAAACCTTGACACTTGGAGATAGCTATACCATATAAATATGTTTGTAGATACGTGTGATGAGAAACATTTTATTTATAATTGTTCCGAGAATCCAAAGCATGGTTAAAAGTAGTTCGATACATTATTACATTGATTCATACTTCATAACTTTGTGTCAATGTTATAGTAGAATCATGGTATCACCATAATTTTATGACTTCATGAAGGGGTGAAACATTTTATACATTATGGATCTCCAACTTCTTAGTTAATGATTTTCTAGTAAATAAATTGTCCATCCAATTTCCTGTTAAGAAGAATATAAGTGCTTCCTATCCTTGTTCTGAAAGTCTTTTAACATAACCATCTGATTAGATTTCAGATCCAAACTTCCATTTGATTCTCATATAAACTTTCTTTGTTAGTTCAATGCAATTGAACTTTATGGTACATTGACCTCTGCGCATTTCAGATTATGTAAAATTTATTAAAACATATGGTATAAAATTTCGTTAAACACAAATAACTCTGTAAAGTAATAGAAAAACACATGTCACGTATACTCGACTACAATTGGGCAATATGTCGGTGACCCGGTCGCGACATGAAATCAATGTGGTTCCGATAAACGCTTTTAATATTAATTCAAAAAGCTAGTAATAGCTAAAGATTTGATATTCACTAACTCAATAAAATTCAATTCAAAAATTTCTACCAGTCCATTTCATTAATGGTAAATCCATCAAAACTATTATTCTAAATCTGTAAAAGAAACACAATTATCTCAATAGGGAAATAAAACATATATGTGCATACTCTAGACACCAATTCATAGAATTGACAATGTTCCAAAGGGGAGCCTTACAAATCATGAAAATAGATATGAGCATAATCTATCTTAATCATGATATTATTTGAATGAAAGATATTTAGCAAAATTGAATGTGAGACCTACGAATTTTCTTGATTTTAATAAACTTGAAAATAATGCGTCTAGTTGGTATTACGCTTGTTGTGCCTTCGTCATTGTTTTTACGGTCTTGAACCACAAAGGGGACTCTTATCTTTAAACCGATGGCTGCAGCTGTCACGCCCCACTCCCTGAGGAGCGATCGTCTTCGCTTGGGCATGATGTCGCACGAGCCTAGGGCGCTCGTGCAAGGCCGAGTCCAGAAATGATCGATTGAAGCTAGGCTATAGAGTCGCACAGAGTGTCCCCATTTGTAGCGGAAAGTAAATGAACACAAGTTGGAACAAATTCAAGAGTCTTTATCGATATTCAAGAAGTATTACAAGCGATGCTAGGCCGAGATTACAATTCGCTCAAGCTCTCTCTCCTGAAACATAAAGGCGTGCCAAGCGGCTTACAATATGGAATGATACATGGCGATGTTTCGATACATTATGTTATATATATGGTGCTTCAGCTCCTTTGCAACGCTCCAAGACTCCAGAGTTAGCTCCGTACCTTAGCACGTTCGAGGGAAGACTCCGCACCGACGAGGTTCTCCCGTACCTTGCAAGTAATCTATATGGTTATCAGTACATTGCATGCACTGGTGGGGAGGCTAGCTCGTATGCTCGCTATCATTACCAAACACGTTCAATTTATTCTTGTGAACCATCTATCAGTTATTGTCTTACTAATCTTGCCTTAGGACCAGTTTTATGGCATATTGAAAAACCTATCTCGTATTACGGGCATCAAGTGTGGTATGAGAATAACATGCACAACTTACCATACGATCTTTCCTGTTCAAGGTAAACCAAGTTATCCAATATTTTATACATTATGAATTAATAGATTTCATAAAAAATACGAGTTTTATCAGCGTATTTCTGTCTTAGCGTTGAACAAAGTACTCAAGTTCTTTTTATGTGTTATACTCAAGCTTTTGTTTATATGTGTTTCATTCAGTTACATAGTTATTTAGCTTCTCAAATTACTTGTTTCAATACAAGGACTCGCACGTGGATTGTCATCAGCGAGCCCACTTAATCTATATGCACCGATCGCTAGCACCACAAGCCATTTGGACTATACTTATGGTATTCATAGTGATGTACCTATCAAGTGCGATGGCTGGTACACCCTGATAGGCTATACAATACCCGGCCTTACGTCGCTTGTTTGACCAAGCCCGCACACAAGCCGCCCGTAAGCCATGATTTTGCCTAGGCCGGAACGATGTCTCTGATCGTCCATGGAATCCTTCTTTCCGTCCCACGTGTACGAGTTATCCGCAACCATTTCGTATTCTTATTTTTTTTTAACTTATTGGGCTGTCATGAGCCATAATGGATTAAATTATTGGACTGTCATGAGACATAATGGATTAACTTATCGGCTGTCATGAACCATAATGGATTATCAACTAGGTTGGCGATGGCATCCGTGCAGCGCAATAGCAAGCCCCGTTGCACGTCCCCAACATACCTGTCGCTAATCATTCTTTCCTTCTTATCTTTCTTTCTTTCTTTCACTTGTTCATTCATTCGTTTGTTCATTTATTCATTCACTTATTCATTCGTTCATACACTCATTCATTATACAGCTCCCTGTGTGGGAACCGCCTTGGTGACCCAACGGTTTCGAAGCCCTTCCATGTTTCCATTTCGGTTCGGAACGACTATATTGATAGTCTTCCTACCTTAATCAATGAACCATTAATTGTTTCGTGCCTCAAGTTGTGGTATGCTCTAAGTGACAATCATTTCGTTCATAAGTGAAAGCATAAACAATTCTACTCGAAAAGTAAGCTGTGCTTTGGCACGAGCGTGGAGTGCTATCACTATCATTTTTGTTATTCGTATTTTTAGTATAAGTGTACGGAATTCTGACATCTGACAGGTGACCCGTGTTTTGACTTGTCTTGCTTAGCCTTGTCTTAGTTGAATCTTGACTTAGTTAAATTTGGTTTGGTTCAACTTGATATGGCTTGGTTTGGTTTGAGTTGGTTCATCATGAATGAGCTTTATATTTACACCAACTCCTCTCTCTCTCCTCCATTATTACCATTTACTTCTTCTTTATTTACTACTCCACCAAACCCTAGGCAAGTACAAATTACTACATAAAGGATCTTTATTTTTATTGTTCCATTCTCTTTCTTTCTTGATACTAAGCATCTTTAGAACTTAAAATTTTCAATTTTGATGGATAGATTTTTGTAGATCTAAGTTTTAACTTTTCTTATTTTTCTTGGTTTTGATCTCTACAAACTTATTATTTCCAAAAAACCTAATGGTTCCATGTTGTGGGAAATTTAATTCAACCCAATTTTGGCTTTTGAACCACTTGATTTTGACTTATTTTGAAGAAGTTACGACATTTTTGGTATTCATGGGTTCCCGCACATCTTCGGTGCTGTTGGGACGATCAATGGTGCCACGTGCGCGATTCGTTTGTTGCAAGCCTGTGTGTCGTGCTCTCGTGCCCTGCACACCGTGTATCTGTGCGTTTCGTGTTTCGCGTGCCGTACGCCTACGCAATTCGTTTGTCGCACGCCTGCACGACGTGCTCTCGTGTCCCGTACGTCGTGTATCTGTGCGCTGCCCATTTCGCGCACCGTGCCGCGCGCCTGTGCCTGCGCTCCGTGCTCTCGCGCACTGCATGCATCCGCACACTACGTATTTTGTGTGCCGTGCGCCTGCACAATTTATTTGTCGTGCGCCTACGTGCCATGCTCTCGCGTACCGCGTGCCGTGCATCCGTGCGCTACGTTTTGCGGCGCTCGCCTGTGCGATTCATTTGCCGCACGCCTGCGCCATGCTCTTGCGCTCCATATGGTACACGTTTTATGGCCGTATGCCTGTACGATTCGTATGCCGCGCACCTGTGCATCCTGCTCTCGCATCCCGTGTGTCACGCCCCAGAACCAGAATACCGGACAACGGGGGAGTGACTCAGCCAGCTACGTATTACGGGTAGATGAATAGCGTATAATACGATTAATGCTGTCTAAATGACGAGGAGGTGTATACTATGAAGGTCTCACTAGGGTTACTCGACATCTATTGTCTCAATCATTCAAACAAGAAACAGTAATAGAGAACATGCAAGATAAAGCAGTAAGGCGTCCCAAACGCTCAGTCAAAATGTTCTTGAGACCTGGCTTAACAAAACATAGCCAAAGGATATAACAAAGTATACACAATCATTATCAGCTGCAGTTTGACTTAGTTATAATTATGTAAAAGTAAGTACAAGACAATCCGACTTAACATGTCGGTGCCAAGCGGCAAAATGTAAAGTAAGTAGCAAAACGAGTGGGAAAGCAAGGAACCCACTCGTGTCCTCCTACGATCATTCCTCTAGTATTGACCATCGGAGGTAGAAGTAATCTGAGTCCTCGGGAACTGGCTCTAGATCTGGCCATGCAAAACCAGAGAGGTTAGACCTCTAATAGCAAGTACCACAAGGAAGCACAACATGAGATTTAAAAACCAGTAATAAGGGTTGAGAATATGATACATAGGTCTCTGCTTGCTACTGGGATTTCACATACATCACGACACTTCAAGCCAACTTCCCAACCAAACAAGGACAGAAGTTGACCCGTCATGTCCTGACATTCTGATCATCTTAGTAGTTAACAGAGTAGGTACAGTACGCAAACAAATCAATTTAACGGCAATACAACTACTATGGTTGCTAACTGTGAGTTCTAAGTTATCCTGGAAATATGCAATAAGGGATTCCTCAGTTCTTACTATGTACAAGCAAGGCTAGTCTACCCAATAATCAATTGCGCCAATAATGAATTAGACGAGTCCCAGCGGGACGTCCGTCATCAGTATACAGTAAATAAATATAAGCAGATACCGCTTCCTGCCCATGTGGCAGATTTGTAGTATCTGTGGGAACCATCTGGCATGTCGGGGCGCTAATTGTCCTAAGGATGGCTGCTATGTAAGAACTCGGGAATCTATTCTCTCCATGCAATCGTTATTTTATTTAACTTAGTAGTCCCTATGTTGATTGAAATCCCATGCCGTGGATCAGGGTCATTCAGAATAAGTACTTTCGTACAGAGTACGATATGCATAACTCTACAATGATGCCTGTGCGGTTAGGTTGTAGGTCTTACATAGCGTAATGCAACAATCAAACCTAGCCACGGAATAATCATGCCTTGACTGTAAAGTACACATGCTGCTTTATAGAAATAAGTTGAAGTCTGCACGTATCCATATGCCAATGTTCGGGATCGGCCAGTCGATCACAATGGTTCATAGTTAATATGAACGTGTCTCACTCAATTTCAATAAGACGACTAGCCAACCTCTTAGTTCCAACTGGGAACGCATGATCAATCATTATTCAAGGTAACAATCATTATCAATTGTGACAAGGCATGAAAGTCAACTAGTATTCAGTATGGTCGAGTCTATAACTCTCAGGGTTTAGTCCAGTCACACTGGATATCCATAAACCAATCAAGACACAGGGCACATTCACAACCATATATATTAAAATATTAACATATCATTATTATATCGAGTTCATGCAAAAAGGCATAAGGATAAATAAGAGATGCCATGTACGCCAAAGGAGTACGTTCAATATGATACGCGTAAAGAAGATTTACGCGTGAGGAAAGTTTACGCATGAACGAATAAAGCTTGCGCGTAAAGGAGCACGCTCAATAAAGGAATAAAGTTGTGCGTAAAAACTCGTCTTACGCCAAGCCAGAGGAGTACGCATAAAAAGTAACGTTACACGAAAACAATGTACGCGTAAAGGAATCGTTACACGTAAAACAATGTACGCGTAAAGGATAACATTATGCGTAAAATAATGTACGTGTAAAGGATAACATTACGCGTAAAACAATGTACGCGTAAAGGATTACATTACGCGTAAAATATGTACGCATAAAGGATTTAAAGTTTACGCATGAATGAGTATGCGTAAAGAGTAGTATTACGTATGAATCTTGTACGCATAAAAAGTCAGAGTTTACGCGTGAATCTTGTATGTGTTATGCGTAAATTAATATGCGTAAAGAAATGATGTTACGCATAAACTTGTACGCGTAAGAAATGATCGTTATGCGTAAACTTGTATGTGTAAAGAATAGTGTTACGCGTAAAGGAAATACGCCAAGCCATAGTAGACTTGCGTAATCCAGATTCACGCTGACACGATTGATCGTGGGCGTAGAGCTCGATATTACGCGGGCACGTATAACGTGGGCGTAAGAATTTCCAGAACTCCAATTCCTATGAAACTTCCAATCTAAGCCCAAAATGGGATTCATAGGTCAGAATGGTGTATAACACAAATCTCACAATCTGGAACGAACGAAACTTGAAAATAAGGAAGTTTGATAGATCAAAACCCACAAATCCAAAAAAATAGTGATTTCTAGATCTACTAAAAATGAAATTTCAAAATGCAAAATGCCAAGTTCTAAACTATCTTAGGATCACGAGAGGAAGATAAATGAACCATAAAAATATGGGTTCTCATGTGGAGCAAGATGTACTTGCCTATGGATTTGGTAGGTGGAGAGAGAGTTATGAGGAAGAAGAAGATTAAATGAGAAGAAAAGTAATAAAGAGAAAGAAAGGGGGTTGGGGCTTTAAATGAAGATGTGGTAGTTGGGGAGTTGGGTTCGGTTCACGATGAACCATCAAAATTCGAAAACAAACCGAACCAAGGCGAATCCAAGAGCCAAAAATAAAATACAAAAAAAAATTAGCGAAAAATAAAGGAATTAAATACAGAACAAATGCATGATAATATTAAATAAATACATTTAAGCAGTATACGTATTAAAATACGTATTCTAGGAACGGAGAGTGACATCTCTACCCTCCTTAGAAAAATTCTGTCCTGGAAATTTCAAATCCAAGCAGGATAGAAATATCAGGGCCAAACTAATCTAAGTACAACAATTCTACCGAGCAAGCAGTTTTTTACAATACCAATAGCAAGTAATATATCTATATTTATCAATCTACGACATCAAGCAATTTCTACTATAGGGTGATAAGCATGAGGAATCAAGACAATCAAGGTATACGAAAAGAAATATACCTTGTGAGTCAAATAGGTGCGGATACCGTGATCGGATATCATCCTCACATTCCCAAGTTGACTCTCCTAAGGAGTGATGACCCCAAGCAACACGGACAAGGCTAATTGTTCGGTTCTTGAGTATCTTCTCCTTCGGTCCAAAATGGACACAGGCTGTTCCTCGTAAGACAGGTTGGTACCAACAATCAGTTCAAATGATCGAGGATATGGCTTGGGTCCGATACATACCTACGTAACTGAGATACATGAAACACATCATGCACTTTTTGTAACAAAGATGGAAGTGATAAACGATAAGCAACATCGCCTACCCTATCGAGGATAGCAAATGGGCCTACGTATCGCAGAATCAACTCGCGAACGCCAAATCTAATAACCCCACGAGTAGGTGAGATCCGCAAAAATACGTGGTCTCCAACAGAAAATTCTAGCGGCTTACGATGCTGGTCCGTCTAATGTCGATGCCGATCTTGCGCAACTCGAAGTCGCTCCCTAATTCCCTTAACCATTTCAATCGTCTGAACAATCATCTCTGGGCCTAACATCTTCCTCCCCGATATCATCTCATGCAAGTGGCGACCTACACTTCTTACCATATAGTGCTTCGAATGGTGCCATTTGGATACTGGCTTGATAATTGTTGTTGTACGAAAACTCGACTAAGTAGGTGACTCTTCCAAGATCCTCCAAAATCTAGGGTGCAAGTTCGTAACATATCCTCTAAAGTCTGAATTGTTCTTTTTGATTGCCCGTTCGTCTGTGGATGGTAAGCTGTGCTAAATCTCAACTTGGTACCCAGACTATGATGTAGACTCTTCCAGAAATACGATATAAAATGGGTATCTCTATCTGATACTATACTGACAGGGACCCCATGCTGCCTGACTATCTGTTGCATATACAACTCTGCCAACTTCTCCGAGATTGCCCTACTCTAAAAGGAAGAAAATGTGCCACCTTCGTAAGCCGATCCACTATTACCCAAGTAGCATCCTTACCACTCGGTGATCTCGGTAAATTTGTCAGAAAGTCCATGGTGATATGTTCCCATTTCCATTCCGGGATAGAAAGCGGTTGTAATAATCGAGCTGGCCTATGTTGTTCTGCCTTCACTTGCTGACATATTAAGCATCGAAAAATGAATCTAGCTATCTCCCTCTTCATTCGTTCCACCAGAAGTCTTGCTTGATATCTTTGTACATTTTGGTTCCTCCGGGATGTAAAGAATACTGAGAACTGTGGGCTTCTGTCATAACCTCATGTCTGATATCTCCACTAGGTACACATAGACGTGATCCAAATCTAAGTGTACCATCTTCATGAATTTTTATCTCCTTCCTGAGTCCTAACTCACATTCTATCATAAGCTTCTGAATCATTGGGTCCTGTGCCTAAGCTACCTTGATCCTGTCTACCAAGTCGGATTGAACTCGTAAACTTGCCAGAACTCCTATAACACTAGGAAGTATAACCTCGATGCCCATCTCTTGAAGGTCTTCTAAGATATGTTTTTGTGATGTCAACATAAATCTGCTGCCTCTCCTGCTATGAGCATCCGCTACCACATTAGCCTTGTCTGGATGATGATAAAGCTCTACGTCGTAATCCTTGATTAATTCTAACCATCTTCTCTGTCTCATGTTCAGTTCCTTCTAAGTAAAGATGTACTTCAGACTTTTGTGGTCCGTGCACATGTCCACTCGATCACCGTACAAGTAATGCCTCCATAGCTTCAAAGCGAATACTACTGCCGCCAACTCCAAGTCATGAGTTGGATAATTCTTCTCATGGTTCGAAGTTGCCTAGATGCATATGCTATCACCTTCCCATGTTGCATGAGGACACACCCAAGTCCTTTTCCTGACGCATCATAATATACAGTAAAACCTCCGGGTCCAATCGATAATGTAAGAATAGGTGCCAATATCAACTTCTGCTTTAAATTCTTAAATGATACCTGGCACTCTGCCGACCAAATAAATGGCATATCCTTCCGTGCCAAGGGGTCATGGGTGCTGAGAGTCTTACAAAGTCTGATATGTACCTTCTATAATATTCTGCTAATCCCAAGAAACTACGTACATCTGCTACGGTCTTAGGTATTGGCCAACTCTCTACTGCTTCTACCTTCTTGGGATCCACTGCTACTCAAGCCCCTGATATGATGTGCCCCAAGAATGAAATTTGATCTGTCCAAAACTCACACTTGCTGAGATTGGCATACAACTGGTTCTCTCTCAGAACCTGTAACACTTTTTGAGGTGATCTTCATGTTCTTCTTCAATAGCTGAGTATACAAGGATGTCGTCGAGGAACACAACGACAAATTGATCTAAGTATGGCATAAAGATGTGGTTCATCGAATCCATAAATATTGCTGGAGCATTGGTCAAACCAAAACATTACTAAGAATTCATAATGCCCGTACTTGGACCTGAATGCCGTCTTGGGAATATCCACTTTCCAAACTCTCACTTGATAATACCCTGATCAAAGATCTATCTTAGAGAAAATCCTTGCTCTGCTCAACTGATCAAACAAGTCGTCGATCCTTGGTAATGGGTACTTGTTCTTTACTGTTGCCGTGTTGAGCTTTCTGTAGTCAATGCACAATCTTGATGACCTATCCTTATTCCCTATAAGTACCACTGGTGCTGCCCATGGTAATTCGCTAACTCGTGTGAACTTCTTTTCCATCAGTTCCTCTATGTGCTGGTATACCTTGGCCTGCTCTGAATCCGCCATTCTGTAAACTCGATCCGATATCGGTTTAGTTCTAGGTGCTAATTCTATACTGAACTCAATATCCCTAACCGGGGGTAAACCTGGAAGTTCTTCAGAAAATACATTTAGAAACTCTTTCACTACCTTCGGAACTTGAACTTCTTCCATTGTCGCCACTACTCATTCTTCTTGTTGAGTTGCCACTGATCTGACTAAGGTAAATGCTCCATGCCTGGAATATTAAAAGATACACTCCCTCTACAATAATCTATTGTCGTATGACTGTCTTTCAGCCAGTCCATGCCTAAGATAACATCGAAATTTCAAGAGGAAATTCTATTAATCTGGCGGGTAAGGAACGCCCGCAAACTACAACTCTACACGCTAGAATAACTCTACTAACTTACGATCCCATTACCAGTGAGTATATTCAACCTCCCTGATAATGCCTCAAATTGTATTCCTAGTCATGTCGTAAATTGTGTAGATATAAATGAGTGTGATGCTCCTGAATCAAACAATGCTACTGCGGTATATGAGGCGACGAGATGTTACCTGCCACAACATCTCTCGATGCCAATGCCTCTTCCAAAGATAGATTGAATGCCTGCCCTCGGCCTCCTTGTTGGTTCCTATGCTATGTCTTAGCCTGGTGTTGCTGCTGGCCCCTGCCTTGGTGATGCTGGGGTGGTCTATGTTGTTGCTGCTGCATCGGTGGTCCCTGCTACCGAAACATCTGAGCCTGTGACATGAACGGGCGTTGTGCCAACGGACTCTCTGCTACCGCTGGTCCTTGATACTGGCCTGCCCCTGGTGCTGGAAGAGCCGATACTGTTGTACTGGGCCTCCTGACCTCGTGCTTATAAGACAGGTGGAAATCCGATGATCTAGACTTCCACATACCAAACATTGTCCATTCAATGCCCGACACACGCCTCTAGTGTGCCCTACCTTTCCATAATAGGTGCAGCCCATTGGGGGTTGCTGGTTCTTCCTCTGCTGTTGCTGCTGCTGTCTTGGGGGTGCTGGCCCTTGTATCGCCACATCGTGAATGCGAATGCCAGAGGATGGTGCTGTTATTCGGGGTGCTACTCCCTCCTCCTTCAATCTAATTGTGAGATCTCTTCTGACCTCCTGTCCTTGATGTGATCCTCTGGATTGTGATCTCATACCTCCGGGTTGCCGTCAATACCTCATCAAAGGTCTGGTAGTTGTGTCCCTCTATCAATTGCAAGAGTTCAAGATAGAATCCTTGCTGAAATCTCATAGCCCTCTGGCTCTCCGTTGCTACTATCTCCGGGGCAAACCTACTCGATCTGCAGAACTCTGCTGCATAAGCATCCACTGTCTTACTAGCCTGCTTGAGGTTGATAAACTTCTGTTATAGCTCAAACTGTGCTACAACTCCATAGTACTTCGTCTTGAACCTCGCAGTAAAGTCATCCCAAGCTATAGGACGTCTGATGCCCAATTCTTCTGATTCCCACTAATCACGTGCGAGGTCCTGAAGTAACAACTTCACTTGATCTACACGTTCTTCTGTCGGTACCTTAGCTGCTGTCAGAATAGCCTTAATATCTTTAAGCCATGTATCTGCTGAAATGGCATCTTCTGTGCTTTCGAAACGACGGGGGTTGTACTTGCAAAATCTGGTTGATGCTCCTGAATCGGTCCTCGCCCCTCTTTCTAAAGCCATTTGCAATCCTTGGTTGAGCAACACATTCTGCTCTTGCAGCTGAGTGTGTATGCATTGCTGGGCCAACATCTGATGCTGAGTAGCCATCATCCCTCTATTGATCTCCAGAAGGGCTGGTGTGTCTACTTCCACGGGGGTAGGTAGAACTATTGGTGGTGTTGGAACCTCCGGATACTGCGGTCCAGCTGTCGGTTCCACTATCACCTCTTCTTGGACGGTCTCTTGAGGTAGCACTGGCCCTTGTTGTTGCTATCCAGCTCTGACAGATGCGGACGAGGTACCCCTAAGAAAAGGGACAATAGAGCAATCAAACGATCGGGCAGGAAAGATCAATGAAGTCAAAGGATACCAGAATGTCAATCTAGAGTCGAGAATAATGAATCATGAGATCAATGGGAAACATGTGTGATTGAGACATCCTAAAAATTAAAATACCCCACAAGTCTGAAATCAGACCTGCATGGGCCACAACTGAAACCTTGTCACGCCCAGAACCAGAATACCGGAGAGCGGGGGAGTGACTCAACCAGCTACGTATTACGGGTAGATGAATACCGTATAATATGATCAATGCTATCTAAAAGACGAGGGGGTGCATACTACATGAAGGTCTCACTAGGGTTACTCGATATCTATTGTCTCAATCATTCAAACAAGAAACCGTAATAGAGAACATGTAAGATAAAGCAGTAAGACATCCCAAACGCTCAGTCAAAATGTTCTTGAGACCTGGCTTAACAAAACATAGCCAGAGGATATAACAAAGTATACACAATCGTTATCAGCTACAGTCTGACTTAGTTACAATTATGTAAAAGTAAGTACAAAAATCCGACTTAACATGTCGGTACCAAGCGGAAAAAATGTAAAGTAAGTAGAAAAACGAGTAGGGAAGCAAGGAACCCACTCGTGTCCTCCTGTGATCATTCCTCTAGTATTGACCATCTTGGAGGTAGAAGTAAATTGAGTCCTCGGGAACTGGCTCTAGATCTGGCCATGCAAAACTAGAGAGGTTAGACCTCTAATAGCAAGTACCACAAAGAAGCACGACATGAGAATTAAAAACCAGTAATAAGGGTTGAGAATATGATACATAGGTCTCTGCTTGCTACTGGATTTCACACAACATCACGACACTTCAAGCCAACTTCCCAACCAAACAAGGACAGTAGTTGACCCGTCATGTCCTGACATTCTGATCATCTCAGTAGTTAACAGAGTAGGTACAGTACGCAAACAAATTAATTTAACGAATACAACTACTACGGCTTGCTAACTGTGAGTTCCAAGTTATCTTAGAAATATACAATAAGGGATTCCTCAGTTCTTACTATATACAAGCAAAGCTAGTCTACCCAATAATCAATTATGCCAATCATGAATTAGACGAGTCCCAGCGGGACGCCCGTCATCAGTATACAGTAAATAAATATAAGCAAATACCGCTCTGCTGTGGCAGATTTGCAGCATCTGTGGGAACCAGCCGGCATGTCGGGGCGCTAATTGTCCAAAGGAGGCTGCCATGTAAGAACTCGGGAATCCATTCTCTCCATGCAATCGTTATTTTATTTAACTTAGTAGTCCCTATGTTAATTGAAATCCCATTCCGTAGATCAGGGTCATTCAGAATGAGTACTTTTGTACAGAGTACGATATGCATAACTCTACAACGATGCCTGTGCGGTTAGGTTGTAGGTCTTACATAGCGTAATGCAACAATCAAACATAGCCACAAATAATCATGCCTCGATTGTAAAGTACACGTGCTGCTTTATAGAAACAAGTTGAAGTCTGCACGTATCCATATATCAATGTTCGGGATCGGCCAGTCGATCACAATGGTTCATAGTTAATATGAACGTGTCTCATTCAATTTCAATAAGACGACTAGCCAGCCTCTTAGTTCCTGTAACCCCTCTTCTCGGATTTTTTTGAATTATATTTCTATTTATTTGAATTAAATGGTGATTTTTAATTTTTTGTAAATAATTTTTAGTTAATTATTACGGTGGATGACTTAAGTCTTTATGGAGTACAAACCGATTAGGAATCATGGCACGGATAGTGTAATGGCGTGCTTTGGCTAGTGTAGTGGCCCTGGCAGGGAAGGCCGAGCCATGGTGATGTCCTAACTAGGAAAACCAGGCCAAGTTGCGACTTAAGCCCTATAAATAGTTTAATTATTCATTATTAATAATATTGGACGATTAAGTAACCCGGTAGTACCAAACTAGTCCAGATTGGACCGAATCAAGCTTAAGCCTAAGTAGACATACTTTTAGATACGTAAAAATATTTTCTAGCTTTTTGGGTGAGCTTAATGATAATTTCTAAATATTTGGTTATTTGTACAAATGTGTATTATTAATATTTAAATAGAGTTTTAGAATATGGATACAATTTTCTAGGGCCAGATACGTCCACGAAGACTCTTTGGATTATTTTAGTGGGTTATTGGTATTATAGAGTTTATTAGATATAAAGATATATGT
>JANAVB010028818.1:21215277-21242777 GCA_029216955.1 Iris pallida | reverse complement strand
GCCAGTGTCATCTAAGCCAATGCCATAATAAGTAGGACAATACTCCTCATCATCACCTGTAAAATTTTCAACATGCCCAGTCAGGACGGAACGAGCACATATCTCTCACAACAATTCATATCAGGAATGGACATATAAAGCAAGCTATAGAAAATTATACATGAAACGCTGTAAAGAGAAATCAACAGGAGAGAAGATATAACTGAGATGTAAATATGATAAATAAGGAATATAACCTTCTACGTGAAACAGAGCATGAATTGGTTATGTAAACAGCTTGGGTTGCACATGGATACAGCTATGGAATGCACATGGTTAACTACTGGGGATAATGATCACATAACCATATACACTCCCCCTGCCTCCAACCAATACACAAGGATCGAAGCATGTTATGTTATTGCACATGGATAACAACTACTGTATACATGGGCTCATATAGTCATGAGTGTACATGAATAACACATGAGTGCACATGGATAAAAGTGAATACATGGAGTACATGATGAACATGATAAAGTACATGAAATATGACATACTCGATGTATCCGAGGGGATAACATCACATGAAAAGATCCATAGGATACCGATCTGTGTGAACGTCGTGTCAGCATCAAGTATACTAGTCTATAACAAGAGTACATATCCAAAGAAGCATGAAAAGATCAGAGAATATACTCGCCTGGCAATCTGAACTGCTGATGATGAAAAGTGACTGGACTGGAGTAATATGATCCTATTTAAAACAACCACATGTCATAATACAATCTAAAATATCATAAGGAATACCTTCAATGCAAATTCTATATGATTTGGGGCAATCTAGGTTAAAGTCAACCTTGGGTCAACTTTGGTCAACCAAACTAGTCAAACTAGGTCAAGGTTGGTCAACTAGTCTACAAGTCCACTTTTAGGTCAATACTAGTCCTACATATCAATTACCAATGCATCCTAATACCAAAATTCTACCAACTATTTAATACGCACAAAATTAGAATCTATCCTACCTTTCAACAACTCCTAAACTAATCAATAGACTAAACTTGACACTTGACATCACAACTCCTAACTAACTTGGTATCACAAATTGGACTAACCAAAACTTATCTAACTATCAACTGAACTACTTAACTTGGCATTCTAAAATAAAATCCTAAATCAGCTATAGGCATAACCTATAGATCTTGATACCCTATATAGATATCTACCCAAGTGCCTATGGCTACCCAACTCAAACACAACCATCTCCTATCAAATAAACTAATAAGTATATCTTAACTAGGTCTAAAAGGGATCTGAAAAGGGTGTGTATTCTGGTTTATATTCCATCTGAACAACCACATCAACACCTAACTGCATCAGGACTGGTTGCTAAAACCTGATACACAACCAGTTTTCTGTCATTGCAAATGACAGTCTACTTCTAGTACCAATCTCGACCACAGCCCTATTTCTTTGTAACTAGCAAGTAATCTCCCACATAGGTTTTATAGGACTTGAATGGCTGGTTTATACAATATATATACATTCGAAATTTGGTGGAACCTATCAGTTATTGAGCTGAAACAGGAGAAGAAAACTGAACTGGAAATCAAAACTGATACTACCTATACTCTATGTCTACCCAATGTCATACAAAGCCTTCTCTTTGATACAACCAACATGACTCTCCTATGTAGGTTAGTTAGGGTCTGTAGGTTGAATTAAATAGAAGATAAATAAGAACTGAACCTACCTATCAACAAACGAAACTTGAAACTGAAAGAAAAGGGAAAATTGGACTGAACAAAACTGAGATTGGGATGAACTTAAACCCAATCTATCCTATGAAAACCCAAAATCGAAAGCAGCCTATTCATGATGCAACTACTACTAGGTGATCACTTATATATGTCTAATAGGTTCTGTAGGTTGTCTAGGCATGATTTAATCATCAAGATTGATGAAAACTGAACCAAGAAGAAACTGCACAGAAAAGAAGAATTAAAACAGGAAAAAGAATTTCAAGAAGTCTGATACTTAAAACACAATGCCTAAATTCAAACCCTCGATGCTACAACCTAATGGGTATTTACCTAGATATGGTATTATGATCTGTAGGTCGAAATTGTACAGGATCAATCAAACTCTGCAACAAACTGGAATCAATTACTACCCGATACTCTAAGAAGACCCAAACTCAAACACAAATTCGATTACAACCTATCCTATTATGCAATCTAACAGGTAATCACATATGTGGGTCAAAAGGATCTGTGGGTTAGTATAATACATGAATATATATATTGAATATCAAATCGAAAGGAAGAAAAAGAAACTGAAACAGAGAAGAGTTTCTCAAGAACTCGATACTCAAACATTCAAACCTACTCATAACCTAAAACATCGAAAAACCTATTAATGCTCGAACCCAAAGGTTGGTAATGCATCTTGGGTCTAAACATGAGGTGTAGGTGCAATCATGTCCAAGAAAATAGGACACGAAGTGTCCTAAACACTCGCTAACCAAAACTGAAACTAGTGCTCGTGCACGCGTGTCACGCGATCTAGGGCTCGACACAGAGCAAGGTAGGACACGTGGTTGCTCGTACACGTAGCCCAACTATAGGGCTACACATCCATGTGCCTACACAGGACCATTACCACGTGTCCGAGTCGCACGAAGTGCGTATCGGACGCACGTTCTCACGCGCGCACGACAGGCCGCGATCGATGCCGTCTCGATTTCTTCGTCGATACTCCACAAAATCCTACGAGATTTTATGAGTGTGCTGTCAGTCATGGGGCCTCCCTACTGACAAAATTTCTCGAGTTGAATCGCCGTGTCCAATGAGAACGGACACAGCAGTAGCAAGACACGCGTGCGGTCCTCGTGCTGTGCGTGCGTGTCCTGTTTCGGACACAAAAACGTGTCAATTCAACCAAGAACCTAGGGTTTAGGAATCCTCACCTATAGGGCTACAAATTCGTGAAATTATATTACAAAAATAACATGATCGAAATCTAAGAGGAATTTCATCGAACACCCTAAAACCTAATTCGATACGTGCCCGATACACCTATCAAACGGATACGAAACTTAACCAAACTTCATGGGTGGGTCTAGGGTACCTAGATGCATGCTACCATGAAGAAAAATCAGAAGAAACTAAAGAGTTTAGGGGTTTACCTATTGCGAGTTGAAAAATCAAGAAATTGACTCCTCGATCGATGAGACGACCAGTTTCCACTGAGCAAACGCCTCCAACTCCTTGCTAACAATGCTCCAGCAAATTCTCCTCCTTCCCACGATCATAACGCACTTCGTTTGAGGTGAAATGGAGGTTGGATGAAAAAGTTAGGGTTTTGGAGAGCTGGAAACTAGGGTTTTGTAAAGGGGGTGTCTATTCCAATGCAATGCTTATATAGGAGATGGGGGTTTCCTATTTTGGCCGGCCATAGGAGTCCTAATAGGGTTAGGGTTGGTTCATGGGTCCCACTCCTCTATTTAAGTTGAGTTTAAGCTCATTTAACAAAAGGCTAAAAAGGCCAATTAATTAAATAGCCTAAAAATAGCCAAATGGCTTCTAAATTAAACCAAAGCCTAAAAATAAAATCTAATTAGCTAGATACTCATCATAGGTCATGGTTAGTCTCTAATATGGGTTTTCTAAAGTTAGACCAAAGGCTAAATCAATCACAAGTCAATAATATCTAGAAAATCACAAAATGACTAAAATGACTTAAATGACTAAAATACCCTTATTTCAAAAAGTGGGTGCTACAAGTCTACCCTCCTTAAAATAATTTCGTCCTCGAAATTAAGATGATCCTACTCCTTCTAGGTCAATCCTCAACAATCATGGTCTTAAGAACACTTATCTAAATCCTGCAGTTGAAAAGAAATCATACAGGGTTATGGCAGGCAATCAGTTTGGAGTCTCGTCTAGCTACTAAAGTCATACTAGATCAAAAGTAGTCATGAGGTATCAAGCATACAAAAGTTATGGTAGGGTACAGTAATCATCAAGATAGGATAAGGTATGGGTCAAGAACTCACCCCTACTAGGTCTGGTAGCTGGAACTCTCTCTCCTGGAGGTATGCCTTGTCTAGGGATAAGTGTAGTAGGACAGTCTCGTATCTTGTGTAGAGCTGACCCACAAAATAGGCACAATCCTAGTCTCTTCCTACAGTCCTTTCATATGTGCCCAAGCTTCTTACAGAAGGCACAGGTAGGCACTCACTCAGCTGGTCTCTGCTGGACAGGAATCTGAACTGGATAGGCTGGTCTAGGCTGAAAGCCTGGGTACTCCTGAGGCTCTGGGTATAAACTGCTCCTCGCTCTCTTGGGACTAGGCTCCTCCCTCGAATGCATGTAATCCCTCAACAGTTGGATACTGAGACTCTGCTCTCTCATAAGCTCAGCCTGAAGTCTCTGTACCTCGCACAAATCCTGAAGAAATCTGTGAATATGAGCTTCAAAAGGAATGGCATGGGGTACCGCTCCAGGAGGTAAAGGAAGGTCCTCAGTCTCCGTCTGAACTACAGTCCCCTCCTGAAGGACAAGAGATGGAGGGAAATTCTTCGGTGAGGCTGCTAACACCTCCTGAGCAATAGAAGGGGAAAGTACAATCTCGGTCTCATCCGAAATTGCAGCTGTGCACTGGGGACAAACTCTGGTCATGGGTGCCATTCTGGAAAAGATAAGGATAAATAATAAATCATTGGGCTGTAAGGCAGTATCTCATCCTATACAATATTGGTGATTATAAAAACAACTGAAATTAACCATAAATCATTAATATTCTAAAGATGATCAAAAATCGAAAGTTTAAAGCACGACTGTCAATAACATTAAATCCAAGCACACTATATATATATATATATAGAAATTTTAGTCTCGATATGATCTAAGTTGATCAATTACAGGATGATTCGAGGTTTGGTCAAGATGGAGAACGAGGTTGTTGAAGTTTAGGCACGAGTATCCAAGATTTGAAATCTATGTCACAATTGAATTAATTCGATTGAATAAGGTTCCAAACATTGGACGATAAGGGAATGACCAAGTCGACTAGTCGCGATCACGGGTTTAGAATTCAAAACCATTGAAATCCTAAAGAAATACTGCGAGGGTATGGAAATAAGCCACTATCCTCCTTTGATAAGGAAGCTAAATGTGATACTCTGGGTTGACCTATTAAGTACAGTGCCTTGTCTTTCTGAAATATGTGAAAGACAAAAGCAAAAGAGTTCAAAGACGATACTATTGAGTACAAAACGTGGTTCATAGACGACGAAAATAGTTCAAGGAGAATTTCCAAACTGCCGTGGGCGAGACAGATGCTCTAGAGTCTCATCCACGTAGAGTAATATATGAAAGCGAACCAAGTGCACTAAGTTGATCAGACCATCATACACCGGTTCTGATTAGACAATATGTTAGTGGGTCGACCCAATAAAATATGTCATGATCAAGCTCGAAAAGAGATAAGCTTGCAAAACTAAGGCTAAATTAGCAACATAAGGTAGTCAAGTATAAGTAAGGGAGGTAATGATGAAGAAGAAGAAAAAAATAGTCCAAGATCCTTAACTAAGCTGGTCAAGCAATCAAGATAAGGTACAACATTAAGCATTTAAAGAACAAGAAGAACACCATCACATGTCGGGTCGAAAGAAATGAGTCATGGTTGGATCTCGAATTTAAGTCAGAACGTAATTTAGTATCATGGTGAGGGTACAAAAATAAAGAAAATCAAGTTGAAGCATGGATAATTTTAATTAAGAATCCAGTGAAATAACCTAAGGACACAGTACTAAAGGCGAATACTGTTAAGGAATGATCAAATGCAAATGGTTAGAAGTCACAATAAAAGATCTAGATTTGAGGGAAGGTTGAGTAGGTCAAGTTTTGAGATACAGTTCCATAGTTTGGCAGATGACTAACAACACTAGAGTATATACTACTATCATAGTCATGAGTGATATGACAATTAGTATGGAATACTTCTATCTCATTAAGGTTACCTTGGTGGCCTACCTTTACATTCCTTTTAAAAAAAGAAATTCTAGAAATAATTACCTCAATTTGTATTCACTCTAAGCCTTCCAATCTAACCACGACTAACATTTAAATCCTTTTCATAAATATCGTAATAACTTTTATCTCGTTACTATTAACCTTTCCAAATTTAACATTTCAATCCAACTTTAAACTCCAGAGTTAATGAATCATGAATCCATAAAATCCTATATCACTTCATAACTAAAAGAAAACTCTCAATTTGTCTCAAATAATCCTCAAGATAGACACTCAGCTTATCACGACAATCTAGCAGTTACCACTCAGTATTTTAACGCGCTTATCAACCATAATTTCTCCTTCTAAGTCATTGAAACATAATCACTACTTTTTAAACCAAAATCCAAATAGATTTTTAATTCTTCAATCAATTGACATGATTCCAATATAAAAAAATTCTTCCAAAACAATCGTTTTCATATCTTCCCGATCTTCTAAATCAAAAATTTTAATATCATTGCTTCCACTTAATCTGAAATTCAATAATCATATACATCGCAATTTGTACGACTCAATTTAATAGTTCATACTGCCACCTTTTTTTTTCAAACCAATGTATAATCATAATCCAATAATTCATGAATCACTTCAATTCCTGAAATCAATTTATTTAGATTCTAACTAATTTCCTCCAGTATCAAGATATAATTTTTATAATCCTCTGGTGATTACTACTTAGAATCTTCAAGATAAATTTCCTTGGTAATATCTCAACTTACAAACTACTAATCATTAAAGCATCCATTTAGAAAAATGCCCTTATAACTTAATCAAAATCTCCGTGTATCCTAATTCCTTAATATAATCCTCCTAGCCATGCGTTTGACCAATGAGTATATAACAGTGTAGCCATCTTCCTAACCATTATTAAACACAAGAAAGTAAGGGTATTGGTGAAAAGAGTTCAAACAAGATACAAGAATCGAGGGAGGAAGGTGGACAAAGTAAGGAAAAAGGAATTTAAATCGAAGCTCAAAATGAGATTCTCAAGGGTCGTCCCAGGAATTCCTAATAGTGATTGAGTACTTTAACTTATTCCTATATCCTACTGCAGGTTGTAATGATACTCTAGTTCGATTACTACTATGAATCACACTAGTTGTGATCGAAGACCTGTATGGGCCACCACTAAAAACGTGTCACGACCCGTACCCAGTGTGAGGGCACGAGAAGTAACGAACGCCCAGCCTACGCCGCAGTGTCGGCGGTAGAATGCTGTCCTGAGTCACCATATCTAACACAATCTAAATAACTATGAATAGAAAGTAAAATAATACGTAGCTCAATCACAATACTAAGATGGAATAGAAGAAGGATCTCAAGAGAGTCACAATAAAGTCTAGGTGTAAACCACCAAAAATATCTCAAGTACAACTCATAAAAGTCTCAAATAGAAAATACAAATAAAGTACTAAGTCTCAGCTAGACTATGGACAAGTCCTCAGCGACTGTGGGATCCTCCTGTGGGTCCACGTCGCCAGTGTCATCTAAGCCAATGCCATAATAAGTAGGACAATACTCCTCATCATCACCTGTAAAATTTTCAACATGCCTAGTCAGGACAGAACGAGCACATATCTCTCACAACAGTTCATATCAGGAATGGACATATAAAGCAAGCTATAGAAAATTATACATGAAACGCTGTAAAGAGAAATCAACAGGAGAAAAGATATAACTGAGATGTAAATATGATAAATAAGGAATATAACCTGCTACGTGAAACAGAGCATGAATTGGTTATATAAACAGCTTGGGTTGCACATGGATACAGCTATGGAATGCACATGGATAACTACTGGGGATAATGATCACATAACCAACTACACTCCCCCTGCCCCCAACCAATATACAAGGATCGAAGCATGTTATGTTATTGCACATGGATAACAACTACTGTATACGTAGGCTCATATGGTCATGAGTGTACATGAATAACACATAAGTGCACATGGATAAAAGTGAAAACATGGAGTACATGATGAACATGATAAAGTACATGAAACATGACATACTCGATGTATCCGAGGGGATAACATCGCATGAAAAGATCCATAGGGTACCGATCCGTGTAAACGTCGTGCCAGCATCAAGTATATTAGTCTATAACAAGAGTACATATCCAAAGAAGCATGAAAAGATCAGAGAATGTACTCGCCTGGCAATCCGAACTGCTGATAATGAAAAGTGATTGGACTGGAGTAATATGATCCTATTTAAAACAACCACATGTCATAATACAATCTAAAATATCATAAAGAATACCTTCAATGCAAATTCTATATGATTTGGGGCAATCTAGGTCAAAGTCAACCTTGGGTCAACTTTGGTCAACAAAACTAGTCAAACTAGGTCAAGGTTGGTCAACTAGTCTACAAGTCCACTTTTAGGTCAATACTAGTCCTACATATCAATTACCAATGCATCCTAATACCAAAATTCTACCAACTATTTAATACACACAAAATTAGAATCTATCCTACCTTTCAACAACTCCTAAACTAATCAATAGGCTAAACTTGACACTTGACATCACAACTCCTAACTAACTTGGTATCACAAATTGGACTAACCAAAACTTATCTAACTATCAACTAAACTACTTAACTTGGCATCCTAAAATCAAATCCTAAATCAGCTATAGGCATAACCTATAGATCTTGAAACCCTACGTAGATATCTACCCAAGTGCCTATGGCTACCCAACTCAAACACAACCATCTCCTATCAAATAAACTAATAAGTATCTCTTAAATAGGTCTAAAAGGGATCTGAAAAGGGTGTCTATTCTGGTTTATATTCCATCTGAACAACCACATCAACACCTAACTGCATCAGGACTGGTTGCTAAAACCTGATACACAACCAGTTTTCTGTCATTGCAAATGACAGTCTACTTCTAGTACCAATCTCGACCACAGCCCTATTTCTTTGTAACTAGCAAGTAATCTCCCACATAGGTTTTATAGGACTTAAATGGATGGTTTATACAATATATATACATTCGAAATTTGGTGGAACCTATCAGTTATTGAGCTGAAACAGGAGAAGAAAACTGAACTGGAAATCAAAACTGATACTACCTATACTCTATGTCTACCCAATGTCATACAAAGCCTTCTCTTTGATACAACCAACATGACTCTCCTATGTAGGTTAGTTAGGGTCTGTAGGTAGAATTAAATAGAAGATAAATAAGAACTGAACCTACCTATCAACAAACGAAACTTGAAACTGAAAAAAGGGAAAACTGGACTGAACAAAACTGAGATTGGGATGAACTTAAACCCAATCTATCCTATGAAAACCCAAAATCGAAAGCAGCCTATTCATGATGCAAACTACTAGGTGATCACTTATATATGTCTAATAGGTTCTGTAGGTTGTGTCTAGGCATGATTTAATCATCAAGATTGATGAAAACTGAACCAAGAAGAAACTGCACAGAAAAGAAGAATTAAAACAGGAAAAGAAATTTCAAGAAGTCTGATACTTAAAACACAATGCCTAAATTCAAACCCTCGATGCTACAACCTAATGGGTATTTACCTAGATATGGTATTATGATCTGTAGGTCGAAATTGTACAGGATCAATCAAACTCTGCAACAAACTGGAATCAATTACTACCCGATACTCTAAGAAGACCCAAACTCAAACACAAATTCGATTACAACCTATCCTATTATGCAATCTAACAGGTAATCACATATGTGGGTCAAAAAGGATCTGTTGGTTAGTATAATACATGAATATATATATTGAATATCAAATCAAAAGGAAGAAAAAGAAACTGAAACAGAGAAGAGTTTCTCAAGAACTCGATACTCAAACATTCAAACCTACTCATAACCTAAAACATCGAAAAACCTATTAATGCTCGAACCCAAAGGTTGGTAATGCATCCTGGGTCTAAACATGAGGTGTAGGTGCAATCGTGTCCAAGAAAATAGGACATGAAGTGTCCTAAACACTCGCGAACCAAAACTGAAACTAGTGCTCGTGCACGCGTGTCACGCGATCTAGGGCTCGACACAGAGCAAGGTAGGACACGTGGTTGCTCGTACACATAGCCCAACTATAGGGCTACACATCCACGTGCCTGCACAGGACCCTTACCACGTGTTCGAGTCGCACGAAGTGCGTATCGGACGTACGTTCTCACGCGCGCGCGATAGGCCGCGATCGATGCCGTCTCGATTTCTTCGTTGATACTCCACGAAATCCCACGAGATTTTACGAGTGTGCTGTCAGTCGTGGGGCCTCCCTACTGACAAAATTTCTTGAGTTGAATCGCCATGTCCAATGAGAACGGACACAGCAGTAGCAGAACACGTGTACGTCCTCGTGCTGCGCGTGCGTGTCCTGTTTCGGACATGAAAATGTGTCGATTCAACCAAGAACCTAGGGTTTAGGAATCCTCACCTATAGGGCTACAAATTCGTGAAATTAGATTACAAAAATAACATGATCGAAATCTAAGAGGAATTTCATCGAACACCCTAAAACCTAATCTGATACGTGTCCGATATACCTATCAAACGGACACGAAACTTAACCAAACTTCATGGGTGGGTCTAGGGTACCTAGATGCATGCTACCATGAAGAAAAATTAGAAGAAAATATAGAGTTTAGGGGTTTACCTATTGCGAGTTGAAAAATCAAGAAACTGACTCCTCGATCGATGAGACGACCAGTTTCCACCGAGCAAACGCCTCCGACTCCTTGCTAACAATGCTCCAGCAAATTCTCCTCCTACCCACGATCACAACGCACTTCGTTTGAGGTAAAACGGAGGTCGGATGAAAAAGTTAGGGTTTTGGAGAGCTGGAAACTACGGTTTTGTAAAGGGGGTGTCTATTCCAATGCAATGCTTATATAGGAGATGGGGGTTTCCTGTTTTGGCTGGACATAGGAGTCCTAATAGGGTTAGGGTTGGTTCATGGGTCCCACTTCTATATTTAAGTTGAGTTTAAGCTCATTTAACAAAAGGCTAAAAAGGCCAATTAATTAAATAGCCTAAAAATAGCCAAATGGCTTCTAAATTAAACCAAAGCCTAAAAATAAAATCTAATTAGCTAGATACTCATCATAGGTCATGGTTAGTCTCTAATGTGGATTTTCTAAAGTTAGACCAAAGGCTAAATCAATCATAAGTCAATAATATCTAGAAAATCACAAAATGACTAAAATGACTTAAATGACTAAAATACCCTTATTTCAAAAAGTGGGTGCTACAAGTCTACCCTCCTTAAAATAATTTCATCCTCAAAATTAAGATGATCCTACTCCTTCTAGGTCAATCCCCAACAATCATGGTCTTAAGAACACTTATCTAAATCCTGCAGTTGAAAAGAAATCATACAGGGTTATGGCAGGCAATCAGTCTGGAGTCTCGTCTAGCTACTAAAGTTATACTAGATCAAAAGTAGTCATGAGGTATCAAGCATACAAACATTATGGTAGGGTACAGTAATCATCAAGATAGGATAAGATATGGGTCAAGAACTCACCTCTACTAGGTCTGGTAGCTGGAACTCTCTCTCCTGGAGGTAGGCCTTGTCTAGGGGTAAGTGTAGTAGGATAGTCTCGTATCTTGTGTGCAGCTAACCCACAAAATAGGCACAATCCTCGTCTCTTCCTACAGTCCTTTCATACGTGCCTAAGCTTCTTACAGAAGGCACAGGTAGGCACTCGCTCAGCTGGTCTCTGCTGGACAGGAATCTGAACTGGATATGCTGGTCTAGGCTGAAAGCCTGGGTACTCCTGAGGCTCTGGGTATAAACTGCTCCTCGCTCTCTTGGGACTAGGCTCCACCCTCGAATGTATGTAATCCCTCAACAGTTGGATACTGAGACTCTGCTCTCTCATAAGCTCAGCCTGAAGTCTCTGTACCTCCCACAAATCCTGAAGAAATCTGTGAATATGAGCTTCAACAGGAATGGCATGGGGTACCGCTCCAGGAGGCAAAGGAAGGTCCTCAGTCTCCGGCTGAACTGCAGTCCCCTCCTGAAGGACAAGAGATGGAGGGAAATTCTTCGGTGAGGCTGCTAACACCTCCTGAGCAATAGAAGGGGAAAGTACAATCTCGGTCTCATCCGGAATTACAGCTGTGTAATGGGGACAAACTCTGGTCATGGGTGTCATTCTGGAAAAGATAAGGATAAATAATAAATCATTGGGCTGTAAGGCAGTATCTCATCCTATACAAACTCTGGTCATGGGTGCCATTCTGTGGCCAGCATGGGGGACCGGGTTGGGGGGAGGGTGCTGATTCGACGGCTTCACAGCGTTTGGGCACTGGTGAGCTTCGGAGGTCGGCTAGATTGTCCGGAAGAAGGGTGGTTCTTCCCCAACGAACGGTGATTGTTCGGGCTCTTTCGGATAGGGGA
This sequence comes from Iris pallida, assembly GCA_029216955.1. Taxonomy (NCBI): domain Eukaryota; kingdom Viridiplantae; phylum Streptophyta; class Magnoliopsida; order Asparagales; family Iridaceae; genus Iris; species Iris pallida. The sequence continues at coordinate 21,230,323 of JANAVB010028818.1, read as the reverse complement.
AGAAAGATCAGATATTCTAGGGCGAGGAATTCTAATAATGGTGGTCCGGTTATTCGATCGTTTTGGACAGCCACTGGCTGGGATCTGTCTTTATTTTTAGAACAGTTTGGAGTAGAGGCAGCGGGGCGGCTCAGAGAGGCGAATTTGATATGTGCTTGGCTCCTGATTATCTGGTTTGGGGTGAGCGGAAAGGCTCTTTCACGCTGGCTGCGGCTTGGAGATGTTGTCGGATTACTCACCCTACATCATCACTCTTCTCCAATATTTGGGGCAAGTGTATTCCGGCGAAGTGGAGCATTTTGATGTGGCGGGTTTGTCACAACCGGCTTCCTACTGATGACATTCTTCAGAAGATTGGCTTCCATCTGGCTTCCAGGTGTCATTGCTGTCTAGTTGGGCATGGGAAGAACCTTTAGCATATATTTTTCCACGGGGATCTTGCTATGACGGTTTGGTCTGCTTTACGGGGCTTCTTCAACGCACGGATGCATATTGACTTTCTGGTCTTTCTTTAAAGGTGGTGGCAGGGTCAGGGCAGTCATCATCGGAGATCACTGGCTGGTGCGATTATTTGGGTGCTTTGGAAGAACAGGAACAAGCATCGATATGAAGGGCATGGTGCTGGGCCGGACTTCTTGGTTTGGGAGGTGAAGCGACAGTTTCGGAAGTCGCTTTCGAGTTGTCGTCATCTTCCGTCTATTCCACATTGGGCTTTAGAGTAGTATTTTTATTCTTTTTTCTTTCTTTGTACTTGTTACCATGAGGTCGGATGTACTCATTACCCTCTTTATCAATAAAGGTAACGGTTTTAAAAAATATATATATACATTGATAAGGAAAACCAAATGCCCAGCAGCTCAATGCCAGGCCTGAGCCCCATAGCGGCCAAGACAAGCTATTTCTCGGCCCACATGGCCAAGCTCCCCGCTCGTCCAAGCAGAGAGCAGGCCCGAGCCCAGGCCTCTGCTGAGAACAGCAGTACTCCATCCACACCGATCATATATACTATTAGTATGTATTAAGGAACGCAACCCCAAAACCCTAACGAAAACCAACTGCGCCACCACCCCCTTGGCTCCCTGGTGACCCCATCGGTGTACGCGCACCGCCATGCACGGTCGTCGGCCGGCCGGAGCAGCCACAACAGCGACGGAGCGCGCGGATGCGCACGCGCGCGTGAAACCGACAGCAGCAGCCGGGTTTTCCCCCAACTTTACAGGTACAGAATTTTCTCCTCGCTCGACGATAATTCGAACCGTAAAATCCTTCGTAGAGCCTACATAGCCCTTTTCTCAATCCATAAATTAGTTTATGTAGATGCGTAGTATATTTGTCATGAAATCGAACCAAAGTCCGACGAAAAACTGCTAAAAATAGAACAGTTTTTCGTGCCAAAACCTCGATTTGGAAGGAAGGTTCCTGTCAATTCATAAAGAGTTTTGAAAATCTATTTGAACAATTATTTAGATAGCATGTAGCACAACAAGACCCTTCAGATAGATTAATTTTTCGTTAACAATTTAATGAGTAATTTGATTGTAAAGTTCACCGAAAAACTGTTTTCAAAATCTAGAAATTGTTCCACACGACGTGCGTCCCGCCATTCCGGGCAACGTGGTCGCGAACCGTAAGCATCAAAAGCTGCGTAACGGCTTCGTGGTCGTGTGGGCTTTGGCGGAATTCAAATTGGTCGCGTGTGCGCGACGAATTTGATGCGTATCCGTCGAAATTCACCGTATCGTACACTTTGCAAATGCTCCAATTACTTTGTGCACGCTCATCAGATTGAGACGAAACTTGCGTCAACAGGACAATATCACTTTTCTGGTCTGCATGCCAAGTTTGGTCCGATTCTGAGACTGTTGATAAAATTACCGTTTTGCGGGCCTTACGGTTCCACTCAACGGGCGATTTTGTGTACGGCCCACCGGAATCCAACTCTGGACATACGGTTGAGTTCGTATCAAAAAATTGGATCCGTAAACATATAGTTTGACGACTTTAGAGACCGTTGACTCTGGTACGCTTTTCGGTGCAAAGCGGGTCCAACGGCAGACATCGATTTTGCCCAAAATTACCATTTTTCCCCTATATCCAGAATTGGACTTAAGGACAGGCAATCCTAAATAATTTGACTATTCTAAGAATGATGGTAATGTTTATTTCAGGATCTGGAGACTTCTGTATGTGTTGATTGGTTGTGGCTCATTGAGTGGTATGGTATTATTGGTTTCTCCAGCTAAGGACCTCAGGCAAGTGCACTTTCTGATTGCTTTCCGATTCATAGCAGTCTTCTCATTTCATGTCTATACATATATCTTGCTGCTTGTTGATATGCTTGTCACACGGAGTAGTCGGGAGGGGAAATATCTTAGTACACATGTGGACTACCAGAAATATCCCCAAAATGTCTATTATTGCATGATAGCAGCTGCACACGATACGTGCAGTAAGCCGGATTTACCCCCTAGCCGTTCACATATCGAAACAGATATTTTACACCACCTAGATAGGTGTCTTTTATTAGTTTTTCTTTGTTTACTTCTCTATCGTGCTATGTCATCAGTTTTCTTACTAGCTTTCATATTCCATATGCTATTTTCATGTCTTGTTAATTCTATTATGTTTTGTATTGCCGTCGGTTTGTGTACTTGTTCCATTCCTGACTGGAAACCAATATTTTTCAGGTTTAGTTGCGATCACTGTTAGCATTGGGAAGGCTTGGGTATGCTGAAGTCAAACCTAGAAATAGATAGCAGTTATATCAAATTCATTTATTGTATAATCTTGTATTTCCTTTAATTTTAAATAATGTAAATGTTGTAATAAACTTAGAAATATGAATGAGAAGAATTGTTTTATTTTGAGCATCTATTTCTTGCGGGCTTGACAGCGTTCTACCGCCAACTCTGCGGCGTAGGCTGGCTTGGACACATCTCGTATCCGAAAAGCGGGTACGGTCGTGACAAGTTTTCGTGGTAGCCCATGCAGGTCAGATTTTATAAATAATTGTGAACTCGTGATGGTACTTAAGTTAGTCGTACCATTACGAGCCTGCGCCCAGGAAATGCTCATTCACAATTAGGATTAAAAATGATTTAAGGGAATGACTAGGAGTCCCTCGTTTAACTTGACCATGGGTAGTTAAGGTTGTTTGATAGGCCATGCTATTCAAACTTATTAAATTTAGATAACTTGCTAGATCCCTATCGGTGTTTCACTTAAAAAAAATGCCAGGAGAAATTGGCTTTTGAAAATAAAACGAAAAAAGTACAAATTTGATTCTGGGGAAGTATTGCTATGGAAGTCTGATTCATAAATGATCACTTTGTTCCTTGGACCATATGATGATGATGATGAGGATCGCTGCTTGAAGTTGAACAATTTGGAAGAACTAAGTCACCAGAAAGGTATCGACGCACTTAGGCACTGATGGCGAGGCCGAATGCTTTCCTGCTTTGCTTCACTCTGTTCTGAAAGAAAAGGTTGAAGAAGAATGCTCTCGAGAATCGGAATCTCTGAGTTCTGATCTCTGTAATTCTCTCCTGTCTTCGTCCTTGGGTATGAGAAAAATAAGTCTATTTATAGACTTGGGCTTCTGTGCGTAAAAACTCAGCAAAAGTTCCGTCTTTACGCTAGCAACCGCCACCCATGATCAAAGTTATCCTCTGTATACGTTGACACGTGTCCCATCATTTCATTAAGAATATGATGCACGTACACACGTTCTTTAGGATGCGTGGCATGGAAGCCATGTAGGCAAACCACGTTCCAAGCTGGTCAGAAAGAATAGGGCATAAAAATAGCCCCAATGTACTCTGAGTGTAAAGCAGTAGACTAGGCGTAAAATAGCCTTGACGTAGACTTCCTGCGTAAAGTGGTTGTTAAATAGCCTTGAGCGTAAAAGTAGCTCAAATAGACTTTACGCACACGTTTAACTGTCGAGCGTAAAAGCTCGTATAGTCTTCATGCATAAAAGAAGCCATAGTGTGAGCGTAAAGTAGCTCAATCCACATACTAAACGACAACATTGGTCTCTGTGTAAAAACAAATCCCTTTGAATTCTGTGATATATGCCATCATTAATATCTCCATGTCAGAGTTTGCATTAAATGCGAGACTTGACAGCTTTGTCAAGCGTAGAAGTGGCTAGCTTGTCCTGAGCATAAAACCATAGGTGTAGACCTGAGCATAAAAACTGATCAGCCTGCTTAGGCGTAAAGTGATTAGCCTTATCTTGGGTGTAAAGAGATTAACCGCTCTGCTTAGCGTAAAACAGATCACTTATGAATGAAATGATCCATCTCTTTGACTCTTTCTTTGAAGCACTTTTTACGCTCCTACAAGACCCCCTTCAAAGTTTTCAAATATCTCCAAAATTTGGAACACTTTGAACAAAAGCGTAAAAATTGAGTTTTGACCAGTCAGCGTAAAATTCGGAATATGCAACAGTCATCCGCGTAAAAGCGGGGATATCCAACAGTCAGCATAACAATAGGGATATCCAACAGTCGGTTTTGAATCTCTCTATAAATAGGTCTTTTCAGAGAGAGAAAACACTTTTACTCATCTTCTCAAATTTCTTTGCCCTTTCTTTCTTCGAAACCCTCATTTTGATCCGATGGCTCCTAAGAAATCATCTCCTCCCAGCAGCAACAAGGGGAAGAAACTTGCTGCCGATTCGTCGTCGGTCGTCCATGCGAAAACTCCCATTCTGTCATCAACGCCACATCAAAATCCCAACCCGGCTGTAGCTCCGCCTATGATGGGTAAAACCCTATTTTCTGGCTGGAAAAATCCGTCGAGGAAGAAGAAGATAACCCAAACTTTCAGCTTTTTACGCCCATGTTGTACGCGTTAGCGTAAAACTAAAATAACAACATACGCCCACGTTGTACGTGTTAGCGTAAAAGATAGAAAGAATATGCCCACATCATACGTGTCAGCATAAAATTTGGATTACGCTCACAATTAATGTGCTAGCGTAAAACTTAACTACGCTCATGTTCATACATACCAGCATAAAAAGTTATATTACGCTCACATTACTATGTGGTAGCGTAAAATTCATCAACCACTGAGAGACTTTGTAGAACAAAGACTTCATAAGCTTTTATCAACTTTTAGTAAGCGTAAAAGTCAATATCTTCAATCATACAAAACTTCGAACTAACTTGATCTCTTTTGTCCTTCTGTCAGTGGATTTGCAAGCTCACCCTCTTGAAGAAGTTTTCGGCTCCTCTGTTGGCATGTTGGGTTCAAATTATCTGGAGGATCTGTCTCATGTCCAATTTCCCCAATCAAACCCTGATTACCCTGAAGAGAGGGCGCAGTTGATAGCAGCTCAAGGGGATAGGATGTTGCTATCCATGATAAATGGAGAAGTACCGATGTCACTGGATAATCAAACTTTCTTGAAACCAGCTTTCTTATTTGGAGATGCGATAGATTACAAATCACAGACTCATCCCAAAAAAGAAGCTTGGGTATTTAAATCTGGAGAAAGGGTAATGTATCTCCCTGATATGGACAGGGATTACCCTATATCCACTTTTGTCCATGCTAGCCATCACCGTCAATTGCTGTGGAATTTGACTCGTAATAGCTATGGTAGACCTGGCAGAATCATCTTCAGAAGGGAGAGAGCAAATGACATGGGCTATCACATTAGCACTCCTTATGGTGGTGTTATTCCATTTTCTGGACTATTGCCTGGGTTCACACCGAGTGAAGATTCATCTCTCATCCAGCCGATCCAGATTCTAATGTTCATAAATAGATTCATAAGGGAAGGAGTTTTATATCCTCAGACCAACCCTAGGCTGACAGGGTGGCTGACCCCTTATAGTGGTAACTGGATCCAGATCAGCAACTGGGTAATGAAAAACTTTGAAACAGAGTTGGACGATATCAGTTTGTATGAAGCAGTGGCCTCTACCAGTTATGGCATTCCACCAAATGGCAATCTGTTCTTGGCTTTATTGGAATTGTATATGAGTTCGACAGGAACTTTCGCAACTCCGCATGGCGAGATGGGTCTGGCCTTTCATGAAATGCAGTTCATCTCGAAGTTGCCAATGGGCGAGTTCCATTATGAAGAATATATTCCCTCCAATCGGGAATTGGCAGAAATTCGGGAGAAGAATCCCGAATTGGTACAAGTCAATGAAGAACTCATGTGCCATTATCTGATTTACACTAGTATGTATAAAATCGGATCACATCTGGCATACATTACAAAATGGACAACTTACCTATTTTACCATGAAAATAGAGTGTCTAAGACAGATAAGAGCAGGTTCCGAGAAGACAAGACTCAGGTCATCAAGCCTTGCTCTATAATTCCTGCAGATTTAATTCAGAAATTGATGGTGTCGCAGAAAGCTCGCGACCGATATCTATCTACCAAAACTGGAGACATCCCTGCACGGACTGAGGCTTTAAGCTACCTGAGGCAGGATAGCCAAAAAATGTCGAAGAAGGCCTTATTGGCATGCTTCTTATCTTTATGGCTGCGCAGATGGGTCGTGCCAGGAATCAGCACTGTGGACCGGATTCACCGCAACGTATTATGGCCAGCGGTCCGTCTGGTATTCAAGAACAGAATTAACCTGTTGTCGACAATGGTGTGCCGAATAAACGCAGGTCTAAGGATTTTTGGTGAAGAACTAATCAATAATGCTCCTTACAATTTTCCAAGGATAGAGTTGCCATTCACCTATCTGATAGGTTGGTTATTACACCATAATTGTAATTTGTTGCTACCAGGCCCTGAGGATGAAGCGAGGATTTTCCTTCAAAAATTTAGCAAATCTACGTGGAGAACTACCACGTTGGCAGACACCAGAGCAGCATTGAATTATTCGCACGGCTGGAATTTCTTCTGCACCAGACCACCAGTTCCGGCTGACTGCCTCGGTGTAAAATTTGAAGATAGAGTAGATAAATCGGCCTTATTGTCGAGATCTGTCTACCGATGGCTAGTGTACATCAGACCCTCTCATCTGATGTACATGAATGAAGATAACTGTACATTTGAGCCTTATCTGCCAAGTAGATTCGCTCGTCAGTTTGGATATGATCAACTTCATGTTGGCAATCCTTCCACTAGCTTCTATCATTATGGAAAGCTGATCGACGGTGCACGCGCATGGAGATATTTCAGAGCTGCATGTACTGGCGCTAGATTCACCATATCTACAGCCACTAGTACAACTGAGCTACATATACTTCATACGTATGCTCGTTTCTATACGTCTATCCGTTCTTTTGAAGACGGTTATAGTATGCAAGGAAGTCTTCGGTGGGCTCAGGAGGAAAACGTTGAAGAACCTATCAGGATAGCCCCTGACATACCAGACAATACTGCCGTTATAGATGAATTTCTGGCAGTAATTCCCAGAGGAGCTGGGAAAGTAGCCGCGGGACCAATAATTATTAGAAATCCCCACAAACAAAAATAGAACGCAGCTACCGCTTCTCCGGTGAAGTCTTCAGAGAAGAAGAGAAAATCTACCACCAAAGGGCCTTCCAAACCAAGAGCCCACACTCCAGAAGACGACATTTTGATTGAAGAAGATCATCTTATCGGTTCTTTGTCAGTCCATCCTGGAGAAGGATCTTCAGCCCCTCTACCAATAGTTGGATCAGGAGCTATAACACTTTTATCTCCTGGACGTCTTAGCACCTCACTCCATTTATCTTTACCGTCCAAGGCACAAGTTACGGAGGGTACTACTACTGTATCCACTGCTGATCAAGATCGCATTCTATCAGACGAACCGGCTCTTGACTTTGAGGATGATGACTGGGATAGTGATTATGATACATATCTTGAAAAAAACGTACGTATTCCAAGTATTATACAAAACCTATACGGAATTATATATCATGATTTTGTATACTAACTTTATTTTTGTTCGTTTTGCAGATGTCATAATTGTACCAAAGCCTGTAGCTCCTCCTCCTCAGGAAGAAGAAATCTATGAAGAAAATGAGGAGTCTGAGGAGGAAGCTTCTTCTTCAGAAGATGCAGACGCTGAAGAGGAGGGAGTGCAAAAACCTGAGATGGAGCCTCAAGAAGAACATCCTCCATCACTTGAGGCACAACAAGCACAATCTGAAGTATCCTCACTTGCTGAGGACCAGCACAAAGAGAAGATTAGAGTCGACCCCATTGTAGGTGATGATGGGGCTACTGGAGGAGACCCAGACTTGAACAAAGAATCAGCTGTAGAAAGTTTCACCACAACTGAAGCAGTAGAAAATCCTGTGGAGTAATCAATTGAAGAAGATGCTGGAGGCATGCTTGAACTTCCAACATAAACTGGGGAAATTATAATAACATCCTCTACTGTCGTCACTGATCTAGTACCAGTTTTTGACAAGCCAATGCCAGAATCTGAATCAGCTCATGTATTTGTCACCACATCTACCAACATTACCGCCGCCAGAACTCCAGAAACGGCTGGAGTGACAAATATTGAAGACATTGCTCCTGAGGTTCCTGGGAACCAAATAACAGTAGTAACGTCACCAGCTCCACCCCCGTCTGTTGTTACACCGATGGTAGCTATAGATGTTGGAGATACAATCCTTGAAGCTTCTAGGGATCAATTGGCTATAACGGTAGTAGCAACCACGACTTTGTCTCATCCTACTGTTGCACCACCAACATCTGCTTTCGATCTCTAAGGAAGAGATCTGTTAGATATTGTTGCCACGCCAAGTTCCAGTACAGAAATGAATCTCCTAGTTGAGATTTATACTGACACCTTTTATAAAAGCCTGGCAACCTTGATAAAAATGGTCCTAAATAAGGGCCTCAATTATGAGACTTTGAAGACGGCAATGGCTTCGACCATCAAGAACGTTGCTATGTTCAACGATGCTGAAAGAGCCACCATATTGGAGAAAATTGTGGAGGACCTTGAACAGCCAATCAGAGAATATCTCAAGCTGTCAAGTAAGACTATGGAAAGTCTTATCGAGGAGGAATATGATGCCTTAACAGCTGATTATCTTGCTCGGGAGGCTACATATAATGAATCTCTCCGTGAACATAGTCTGAAGGTTGCCAAAGAGAAAGCATTCTTGGCTGGAATAAAGCCCGTACTATATGGTCACAGAGTAGCTTATGATGCTCTGAACATAGATATTCAGAACAAAAATTATGAAATCCACGAATTCGAGGCAGGGTTAGCTCGCTTGAAGGCTGAAAGAGAAAAAATGATCGAAGCTCAAAATCTGCACCTCACCTAGAGCTCAGTTTTAGAAGAGAAAGACTTTGGGGCTGAATCGACTATCAGGACCCTTGATGAAGCCAAAAAGGGTCTGATAACCACCTTCGCTAAACTTTCTTGCATTTGTACCCCTGAAGCTCGACGTGTCGAGGCTACGAAGAAAGTTATGAGTTCTCGTAGTAAACGGCTAGAAGAACTACATAAGTTACTTATAGATATTTCTACTCCACCTTGAAAGAGCTCCTTGTAATATTTTCTCTTATCTATTTTGCAATGTTTCCATAAACGAATGAGAAATATATATATTTTGTGATCCTATCGTTTATTTGGAATTTAAACAACAGGTATGAGATAGAAAATATTTATCAGAGGTTATATGAACATGACAAGTCTTCTTAAGCTCAATACATTATATCTATCCAGAGGTAATATGGACATGATAGATAGGTAGATTTAATATTCATCCAGAGGCCTTGAGAACATGGTGAAATAATAAATCCAATTAATCAACTGATAAGACAAAAGATTAATCTCTGTTTGAGAGTATACAATACAATCAGAGGTAATATGGACGTGATAATATGTAAGAACTCAAAGAAGAGTAGATTAATATCTATGCAGAGGTCAAATGGACATGATAGATAAAATGAAATCTTGTTTTCTGTTTTAGAGTATAATACTTATCAGAGGTAATATGAACATGACAGTATGTAAGAACTCAAAGAAAAGTAGATAAATATCTATGTAGAGGTCAAATGGACATGATAGATAAGTAGATTTAATATTCATCCAGAGGTCTTAAGAACATGATAAATAACAAATCCAACTTTATGTGCCAACCGGTAAAAAGAAAATGAGTAATCAGCTTAACCAAACCTTGGTAGCTGGGGAATAAGGAAACAGATGTCATTGAAGATATACGTCATTATTGACAAGAGAATGAATGAATCAATATATTTTTCAAGAAGGAGGATATCATCCTTAAGGATCATTCTCAAATGATTCAGATTCATCATCGGTTTGAACCATATTAACTAAGAATACTTGTTCAGATTCATCATACGAGGGACGAGACATATCAGATTCAATGAATTGGACTTCTTCTGAATCTGATGATTGCGAAGAGCTAGAAGAGAATTTTTCTTGTATATCGTCATTAAACATGTGAGACGGATCATATTCCAACCCATGACGAGTCTTCTGGTAAAACGGATCACCACATAATGGTAGTCGTCTACCCTTGCCTTGATTGAGACCTTGCATAGTCTTCAAATCATATCCCATATTCTGGATAATCTTGATAGATTGTTGACTGTATTTGTCAATTCAGATCCTTCCTTTATCTTTATCTTTCATATCATCTGTCTGAGCAACAGGGATATTTCTAGCTAGGCCAAACACAATTTGGCGCTTGTTTTCCTTATTAGACGGAACCACGAAATAAGATTCTTCGTGACGCCTAAAAGTTACACAAGCTTGTGATGAAGCAGCTACAGGAAGCAGATAGGAAGAAGATTTTAGGAACCTTTGAGCATAAGGTCCAACATCAACCTGAGGAGGAAAAGAATTTTCCTTATAGTTAATGTATAAAGTTTCTTCTGGCTCTGTGTCGTCTTTATGTTGATGACTTTGATTATCAAAAGATAAGGTCATTCTTTCAATAAACTTGACAGCCATATACTCGAAAAGGAAATCTTTATTGATATCAAGAGGTACAGAATGATCAATATTTACATCATTTACAATCTGATTGCTACGCTTCGGATTAATCAACAGTGGACCATTATCCGTCTCCTATGTAGATTTGCCAAGATTGACAATCAATGGTGATTCTGGATTATTCGTACAAGAAGTACGTCCTTTGACCTTGATCATAAAAGGTTGAACTTGGCTCTTAACAGGAACATTTACTAATTCCTCAGATGAGCCTGAGTTTTTCCTTTAACCTTGATTATTAAAGGTTGATCATTGAGAGGTTGGGATTGGATTCGTCCCTTGACTATGATCTTCAAAGGTTGCTCTTCTAAAGGATCTTCATTAAGAGACTGATCCTCAGTAGATGATTGATCTTCAGCTATGTCTGATATATCTTTCATATGCTCTTGTTTATAAAGTCTTGAATCAGAGAAATAGGCCTCGACACCCTTAAAAGGATTAATATCAGCATACTCAGTCTTTACAACTCCTTAGGAATCCATATATTTGAAGCATTGGTGGAGAGTTGAAGGTACAATATTATGCTTATGTAACCACGGTCTTCCAAGAAGGATATTATAGGAGACGTCTGAGTTGATAACATAGAAGGTTACCATAGTTCGAAGATCGCAATCTGAATCTGCAGACGAATCTTCCCCAGTGGTTTACTCTTGCCAGAGTTAAAACCGACTATTGTAGTACTAGTGTAAGTCAGCTCACTAGTAGAAATCCTCAGGGGTCTTAGCATACTCTGAAGAATTATACTAATTAAAGACCCAGGATCAATGTAGATCCTGTCAATTTCGGTGGATCCAATATACCCAGTATAGCACAGAGGCCTGTCATGTTTGTTATGCTTCAACAACATATCTTCTTGTGTAAAGGTGAAGTTGGAAATTGCTTCCATCACACTATGACATTGCGGACATGAAACTGGAATATTATCAGGACTCTTGAGTTGAGCCAAGCATGAATCTGCTTGAAGTAAGGCTTCACTCAAAGTCTCCCTGCTTTCTCTGGAAAGGCGAAGCAACTCAAATATAGATAGTCTAGCCGGAGTATTGGCCAACTGAGCTAGAATATCAAATTTGTAGGGCTTCATCACCACCCCCTGATTGGAAGCAGACTTCAATGGGACGTCGAAGCGTACTGCTTTTTGTTTCCCCTTTTCAACCACAGAAGGTTTAGCAGGAACATGAGAAGGTTGATTTGGTAGTGTTTCCACTATGTCTTCGGCTTCTTTGGAGGATCCCTCATAGTCTTTGTGGTACACTTTTCCAGATCTTGTACCAGTAAAAGTTTCTTCCTCAGACTCAGGAGAAGGAAGTACCATATTACAGGATTTAATCTTCTCTCTTTTAGCCTTCTTCTTGTGTGGATTGTTATGAGGAGCTTCAGAACCCAATCCAACAGTGGAAGTTTGATTTTGAATTTGTAAAGGAAGTCGTATTCCTTTATCGTAATTCAAACCTTCTGCCTTTTGAAAGTCATAACCCATCTTCTTCATAAGATGAACAGATTGCTGACTATACAAGTGGGTGGGCAGCGGACTTTTGACAGGTGTTTCAACAGAAGAGGAAGAAGCAGGACCTTCTGTAACCACAGGAGAATGAAGAATAGATGTCTCTGTGGGAGGAGAAGGATCTGGGATACAAAGAAAAATCCCTGTCGGAGCTTTTTCATAAGCAGAAAAGACTTATTGTGCCCGATATAAAGGAACACTATTCATGGCTAACCACTGCTGATGAGTAAGCTTGAGCTTGGTAGGAGGAGCTAGACTTGGAGGACAGATGTTTAGTCCTCTCAATCTATCTTCTAAAGGAAAGCCATCCCATAGGTGATCCAAGTCATCAGGATCTGAAATAACATGAGAAATCATATTGCAGGTTTTGACTTTCTTGCCTTTCTTGGATTTTGAAGTTTTATCTTTATTTTCCAACTCAGGCACTAAGTCAGGATGTACCCATATGATTTCACCATTCTTTAGTGTGAGTGGCAGCAATCCTGTATTTTCTTCTCTGGCAGGCGGTATATTCACCATCTTCATCGTTGCCTTCGGAATTGGGATAATTCTATCTGGAACTTGCTGTGGAGAAAAATCTCCGAACTGAAGAGAAACCATATTGGTCGTAACCGTATGGTCATCATTGGTTAAAGCGATAGCACCGCCATTCATCAGCTCTTGAATTTTCTTCTACAAGACATAGCAAGCACTGGTAGGATGATTAATGTATCTATGATAGATACAATATTTAGGATTGTCAGTCAGATTCACCTTATTAGGCCACTTGGGCTCCAGAATCTAGATTTTGCCACTCTTCACCAGACATTGGAATATCTCTGGGATATCACTTTCGTCAAAAGAGTATTCTTCCTTTGCCCTGGAAGATTCTTGATTATTCGGTGTCGTTTTGTTCTTGGAAAGATTGACCATGAGGGTATCTTTTCTTTTCACATTACGATTACCGGAGTTATTAGCAGGATTACTTTTCTTTCCTCTATCATCTGAGGCAAAAATCATCCCATGTTCACGAGCCAACCTACCATTGGTCTCGACAGAAACTGCTGCTATGATGAACGAAGCCCAATCTGTGAATTGGGAACCTGTAAAGACAGCAATAGATGGTCGCAGATTCATCTTGCATGTATCAATGAGTGCTGAATCTGGCATACCAGGAGGCATCTTTAGAGTAGCCTGTCGGAAACGTTCAATGAACTTCCGAGTATCTTCCTTCTCCTTTTGTTTGATTTCTATTAAAGAGGACATGTTCATGTCCATACCTCCTTCATAGAAGCGGGAGAGAAATATTGCCTTAAATTCGTCGAAAGACGAAATGTAATTGTCGGGTAAACTTCGATACAAATCATAAGCCGAATCCGTCAAGCAACCAATGAATACTCGAGTGAGAAAAGCGTCATTTTTCTGCAGATGTACAGTCATGATATCAAAATAATTAATATATTGACTAGGAGAAGCCCTCCCATCAAACAGTACCATGGATTGTGGCTTAAATTTTGGTGGAAAGGGTACATCATTCCAATGAGGAGGATAAGGTTGCTTAATCCCTAACCTCTGGAGTTGATCCTTGTGCCTCAAGACTTCAAACTGCGCTTTGAGTTTACGCACTGCTTGAATGGCTTCACTGGTTTGAGGAAGCATATTTGATTGAATAGTTGGATGTACCGTAACCTCCACTGGAGGTGGTACGTCTTCAGAAATGATGGGATCTGGAGATGCATAATTTTGATTAACAACAGGCTCTTGAATATTCAAAGGTATTTCAGCCCTTTGACTATCTGGAGTTTGTGCTGCTACTGATGCTGGTATTACTACTGGCTGAGCAGTTTGCTGATTCAATATTATCTGATGCATGCTTTGCACCATGTTAAGCATATCTTTCAGTGATTGCTCAACGGCAGTGAGACGTTGTTCTGTATTAGCAGATGACGTCTCTGGTTCGTCTCCAACAGCGTAGGATTCAACCTCTCTTGAAGATATAGAGGGATTAGTATAGAAGTATGAATCCATACTGTCGGTATCAGACTTAAAAGATTGAGTACCCCCAGCTTCTGAATCAGAAGTCTGCAACTGTCTTTGTCTTCTTGATCGAGTATTCTGATATACTCCTTCAAAGGAATTAAGAAGTCTATTGAACTGTTGTTGACCTGGAGTTTGGAACATATTTCGTCTTAGATGTCGTCCCCTGTTAGTATGAGATGCCATGTTGATTGATGCATATGACAGCTCATGTTCTTGATCTTCAGCTTGATATGGAGGTGAATTAAAACTCAATCGATCAAAAACTGACTGTTTTGAAGCCAAACAACAACAGTTGATCACTACCTGGTGATATTCACAATAATGTTTATCTTGGGGGAGTATCACCGAAGATTATCTGTTCTTACGCTTTTGCATTAGCAATTCACGTAAATCAGAAGGAACAGATGGAGTATTCTTCTTTATTACATTTGGGGTAGAAAAATGTTTAGTCCCTTGAGTATAAAGAAGATTATTGACTGCGTACGCAGAACCAAACTGTACATTTTTACGCATTTGGAGTTGTGTGCGTAAATCTTGAGATTTTTTAGCACAAGAACTCCACTTTTAT
>JANAVB010028818.1:21167777-21210277 GCA_029216955.1 Iris pallida | reverse complement strand
CTTCTGCATGTGTTGATTGGTTGTGGCTCATTGAGTGGTATGGTATTATTGGTTTCTCCAGCTAAGGACCTCAGGCAAGTGCACTTTTTGATTGCTTTTCGATTCATAGTAGTCTTCTCATTTCATGTCTATGCATATATCTTGCTGCTTGTTGACACGCTCGTCACACAGAGTAGTCGGAAGGGGAAATATCTTAGTACACATGTGGACTACCCAGAAATATCTCCAAAATGTCTATTATTGCATGATAGCAGCTGCACACGACACGTGCAGTGAGCCGGATTTACCCCTAGCCGTTCACATGTCGAAACAGATATTTTACACCACCTAGATAGATGTCTTTTATTAGTTTTTCTTTGTTTACTTCTCTATCGTGCTATGTCATCAGTTTTCTTACTAGCTTTCATATTCCATATGCTATTTTCATGTCTTATTAATTCTATTGTGCTTTGCATTGCCATTGGTTTGTGTACTTGTTCCATTCCTGACTGAAAACCAACATTTTTCAGGTTTAGCCGCGATCACTGTTAGCATTGGGAAGGCTTGGGTATTCTGAAGTCAAACCTAGAAATAGATAGCAGTTGTATCAAATTCATTTATTGTATAATCTTGTATTTCCTTTAATTTTAAATGATGTAAATGTTGTAATAATCTTAGAAATGTGAATGAGCAGCAATTGTTTTATTTTGAGCATCTATTTCTTGCGGGCTTGACAGCGTTCTAACCGTCGACTCTGCGGCGCAGGCTGGCTTGGACACGTCTCGTATCCGAAAAGCGGGTGCGGGTCGTGACAGTTCCAACTGGGAATGCATGATCAATCATTAATCAAGGTAACAATCATTATCAATTGTGACAAGGCATGAAAGTCAACTAGTATTCAGTATGGTCGAGTCTATAACTCAAAGGTTAGTCCCAGTCACACTGGATGTCCATAAACCAATCAAGACACAGGGCATATTCCATATAACCATATATATTAAAATATTAACATATCATGATTATATCGAGTTCATGCAAAAATGTGTAAGGATAAATAAGAGATGCCATGTACGCCAAAGGAGTACATTCAATAAAATACGCGTAAAAGAGATTTACGCGTGAGGAAAGTTTACGCATGAAGGAATAAAGCTTGCGCGTAAAGGAGCACGCTCAATAAAGGAATAAAGTTGCGCGTAAAAACTTTTCTTATGCCAAGCCAGAGGAGTACGCGTAAAAAGTAACGTTACACGTAAAACAATGTACACGTAAAGGAATCGTTATGCGTAAAACAATGTACGCATAAATGAATCGTTATGCGTAAAACAATGTACGCGTAAAGGATAATATTACGCGTAAAACAATGTACGCGTAAAGGATAACATTACGCGTAAAACAATGTACGCGTAAAGGATAATATTATGCGTAAAACAATGTACGCATAAAGGATTACATTACGCGTAAAATATATACGCGTAAAGGATTTAAAGTTTAAGCATGAATGAGTATGCGTACAGAGTAGTATTACGTATGAATCTTGTATACATAAAAAGTCAGAGTTTACGCGTGAATCTTGTATGCTGTTACGCGTAAATTAATATGCGTAAAGGAAATGATGTTACGCATAAACTTATACGCGTAAGGAATGATCGTTATGCGTGAACTTATACGCGTAAAGAATAGCGTTACGCGTAAAGGAACACGCGTAAAGGAAATACGCCAAGCCATAGTAGACTTGCGTAATCCAGATTCACGCTGACACGATTGATCGTGGGCGTAGAGCTCGATATTACGCGGGCATGTATAACGTGGGCGTAAGAATTTCCAGAACTCCAATTCCTATGAAACTTCCAGTCTAAGCCCAAAATGGGATTCCATAGGTCAGAATGGCGTATAACACAAATCTCACAATCTGAAATGAACGAAACTTGAAAATAAGGAAGTTTGATAGATCAAAACCCACAAAATCCAAAAAATGGCAATTTCTAGATCTACTAAAAATGAAACTTCAAAATAAAAAATGCTAAGTTCTAAACTATCTTATGATCACGAGAGGAAGATAAATGAACCATAAAAATATGGGTTCTCATGTGGAGCAAGATGTACTTGCCTATGGGTTTGGTAGGTGGAGAGAGTTATGAGGAAGAAGAAGAGTAAATGAGAAGAAAAAGTAATAAAGAGAGAGAAAGGGGGTTGGGGCTTTAAATGAAGATGTGGTAGGTGGGGAGTTGGGTTTGGTTCATGATGAACCATCAAAATTCGAAAATAAACTGAACCAAGCCAAACCGAAGGGCCGAAAATAAAATACAGAAAAAATAATTAGCGAAAAAATAAAGGAATTAAATACAAAACATATGTATGATAAATATTAAATAAATACATTCAAGCAGTATACGTATTAAAATATGCATTCTAGGAACGGGGAGTGACACGGTGCGTCGTGGCCAGTTTTCTCCGCGCGCGCGAATGACTATTTTTGTTTGTTTAAGCTATTTTGTAGCTCAAATCTTGAAAAACTCAAAACATAAAATTTGTAGATCTTTGTCTTGGCTTCAAGAATCTTCCTGTCTTACCTTAACTGGAGTTCATATGCGATTGATAGTTTAAATCACCCATGAATGTTTTTGATCTTCTTTGTATGTTTTATGTACTTGGCCTAAATTACGACGACCCGACTTGACCACTTGAACTTGAACTTGAACAAGAGAACATGATCCTATCTTGATAATCTTGATAGTGGCCTGTCGAGGCACACTCGTGACAAGTACTCCTCTTGACATGACAAGTAACCCTGATATGACATGTATAATCTTGATTGTTGTTGTGACAGCTATTTCTGTCTTGCTAAGTATAACCCTTGTCTTGACTTAGTGGTTGATTTTCCTTGATTGTGACTATACAAGCTACTTGTCTCGTCTTACATCATGTCTAGGACATGGATTCCTGGTTACCATGGTCAGGGATTCATAATGAATCTGACTAGGTTAATGACTAGATTGATCAAGTAGTTAATATAGAAAGATTTTTCAATTACAGGCGATCCCGTTATCCCGGCGACACCTGTGAACTTGTAGCCTGTCGTCGAGTATGGCACATTTCTAGCACACTGTCATGTGTTGCACTCCTTGTAAACCAAAAGTACTCTTAAATCTTAATAAACTCTTGTAACCCCTGCCTGGATAACCTGGATAGTCTGCATGTCTTGTGACTGCAGGAACATCTCAACTACATCTTATTAGTAACTAGGTATGTGATAACCCTAATTAGCTAATGATAGCAAGCCGTAGGACTTGATTGGCCATGCCTGAATGATTGTCTCATGTTTAACATTGGAATTATATTCTACCTCTTAGTTTCTTAATGCAAGCTAGTATGTTCTTTAAAGCACGTCTTATGCTATTTAATTATGTTTATTTATCAGTTCTTCTATTCATTTTATGTTGGTTTTAGTTCCTAAGTAGAGCCTCCCTTGTGGCACTTGCTCTTTCTGGGTTTTGACCCAGCAGGTTTTGTATGGCCAGATTTCGGAGTAGCACCCGAGAATCTACCTGCCTTTCAGCCAGATGGTGAACACTAGAAGTAACCGTGGCAATGAGTGGGTTTCTTATTTTGCTCTCCCACTCTATTGTAAATTATTCTTTTGAGGCGTTTAGCCGCCGGGCAAGTGTTAGCTCGTGTTGAAACTCAATTTTTGTCTGCCTAAGGGATGTTACATGATTGACAAATCCTAGGGTTGATCATATATGACTTAACTCTTGCTAGTCCTCACATTTTGTATGAATAGCTTCATGATCACCTGAATATATAAGGTTTGGGATACCTTACTTTGTATGTCTGATGATCTAATATCTTGTAACAATTAACTGCTTGCTTGAGATTGAGACACTAGGCTTGTTCTTGACCATAAGAGACGGTTGGCTTGTAGATAAGCCCTCATGCATCTAGACAGCCATGACTATATTTCGAAGTGTGTTGTACTCCAATGTATGTAGCTGCCTGTGTCTGTCCCCCGTGCTCCAGTATTCTGGGCTTGTGGGGCGTGACACGGTTTAAGTGGTAGCCCATACAGGTCTTGTAAATCAAGATGTGTGGGGGTTTTACTGAATATATGTCAGAATCAGCATTCGCCCTTGATCTCTACTCGTACTTTCTAATCTTCCTGAATCATGACCTGATAAGGTATTTTATCTTTGATCTATCTTGGTCCTTTCTTATTGTTCCTCATGTCATTTTCGTCAGTGGCATTGTTTCTGGTCTAACCGATCAGCCGGATGGAGCACCTCCAGTGAACCAGAAATACCCTGGGGACCAAACCCAGCACTCAGGGGCAGCATCCCGAGTCGTGCCTTCCGGAGAACAAGAGCCGCCAGTTCAGCCAGTCCAGCCTGCAGAGCCTGACAATAGAGCCCTGATGGGCTCATCCGGGACTTGCTTGCGTCACAAGATCATCGGAGCGATGTCTTGTAGCCGACAGTACAAGCAGCTATAGGTAGAGTTGGTCATCAAGGGAACAATATGGCTAACAGCTTCAAGCGCCAGAACCCTCCTTTCTTTGACGACAGTGAAGATGCTATTGCTGCTGATGCTTGGCTTCAGGATATAGAGGTTATTTTAGAGACAGCTCGAATTCCAGAGGAAGAGAAGGTGGATGTTGTTCGCCTGCAGTTATTGGACATAGCCCGCAGCTGGTAGGCAATGCAAACAGTTAGCTTGGTGACTCCTGTTATGTGGGCGATATTCAGCGATAGATTTTAGACGAAGTACTTTGATGCAGTGGCTCGCTATGGTCTACAGATAAGGTTTAGCAATCTCAAGCAGATGGAAAGGACGATCAATGGATATGCGGTCGAGTTTTCTAGGCTTAGTCGGTTTGCTCCTACCTTGGTGGCGACCAAATTAGACAGACCGTAACGATTCCAGCTGGGACTCTACCTAGAGATCATTCTAGCAGTAGAGCAGTTTGAGCACGAAATATTTGATACAGTTTTACGAGCAGCTAGAAGGCATGAATATATGTCGCAGAGGATAGTAGATCGAACTGGAGGACGAAAGAGGCCCCATGGACAATTATCCCAGTCATCAGCACCAGTCCCGGCAGCTAGGGCCTTGACTATTGGAGCTCCTAGGAGGGCGACCATAGTTTCGTCGGTTCAGCACTTGACTCCGACGTAACCTCAACAACAGAAGCAAAAGCAATCTTTCGCAATGGGATGCTCTTATTGTGGAAAGCCTGGGCACATGATTTCAGAATGTCGCAGAGCACAGGAATTGTAGTTGGCTTGTGGGGCACCAGACCACATGATAGGGTCTTGTTCGCATAGAGTTAGGTCATATTCGTCAACCCTAACCAGTCCATCGGTTAGGGCACTAGCACAAGTGCAGCAGTAGTACCAACCTCTGAGGCCGTTGCCGCCTCAGGCTCAAGCATTCCAGCCGAGGCCGCAACTGTATGCTCAGTCCTAAGCTCAAATTCAGAACAGGCAGAGAGGTCACCAATAGAGGGGACCCGCACCAAGAGGACATGGTCAAGCTATGGCTTTAACAATAGCAAAAGAATTGGCATCAGGTGCGGTGGTGGCAGTAACCATTCTCGTCGACACTTTTCTAGTATCTGTATTATTTGATTCGGGTGCATCCCATTCATTTATGTCTACATGATTCACAACATGAATAGGATTGGAGCCCAAGTCATTATCAATAAGACTCAACATCCTTACTGGTAACGGTCTTGTGGGAGTAGATAGAGTCCTTTTCTCGTGTCGAATCGTAGTTAGTAAGTAGAGAGTTCCCCGCTAGATTGATAGAATTTTTGATGGCCGACTATGATGTGGCCCTAGGAATGGATTGGTTGAAGGATCAGTATACAAAATAGACTGCCATGTTGGCAGTATTATTTTTGGTATTTTCGATGAAGAAGAGTTTTCGTTTTCCAGAGGCGATTAGAACCTTCTCCACTAATCTTGCGAATGGTAGTAGCAGAAGTAGTTCAGTTTCCAGAGTAGTAGAAGAATTTTCTAACGTATTTCCCGAAGAGCTTCCAAGCATGCCGCCAGAAAGAGAGATAAAGTTCACTATTGATTTGATTCCAAGGGCGGCACCAGTATCAGAGAGAGTCTAAAGAATGGCACCATACAAGATGATTGAAGAACTCAGAATTAAGGAATTTATTCGTGCTAGTGGATCACCTTGGGGAGCCCCGATGCTTCTTATGAAGAAGAAGGATGGTACGTCAAGATTATGTGTTGATTATCATACGTTGAATTCTGTAACAATCAAGAACAGATATCTCCTACCCAGGATAGATGATTTATTCGATCAACTCAGTAGGGCAAGAGTATTCTCGAAGATTGACTTGTGGTCGGGGTACCATCAGATTATAGTCAGAGAGCAAGACACCCTGAAGACAGCATTCAGATCTAGATATGAATATTGAAGTTTCTCATTATGCCATTCAGGACGACCAATGCGCCAGTAGTATTCATGGATCTCATGAATCACATATTCATGCCCTATTTGGATCAATTCGTGATAGTGTTTATAAACAACATCTTAGTCTATAGCAATAGTGAAGCAGAGCATGAGCAACATCTTTGAGTAGTCCTTCATATTCTCATAGAGCACCAGTTATATACGAAGTTTAGCAAGTGCAAATTTTGGATTGATAACATTTTCTACTTAGGTCATATCATCACCAGAGGTGGAGTGAAGCGGATCCCTAGAAGATAGTGGCTATAGAGATATGGCTAGTTCCTAGCACCGTTGTAGAAGTTCACTATTTTCTAGGATTGGCGGGCTATTACCACAATTTGTATCAGACTTTGTTCAGATTTTAGCGCCATTGACGCAGTTTACCCGTAAGGATTTACAGTTTGCTTGGACATCGGAATGTCAGATTTCATTCAAGAAGTTGAAGCAAGGATTGATGACGGCACCCATTCTCATGCTTCCAGATAGGACTGAAGAATTTTCAGTTTATTGTGATGCTTCAAGTAAGGGATTAGGATGTGTCCTAATACAACATGGAAATGTATTTGCTTATGTGTTACGTTATCTTCATGATCACGAGAAGAATTATCCAACACATGACTTGGAGTTAGCAGCGGTAGTTTTCGCACTCAAGCTTTAGAGGCATAACTTATATGGAGATCGGGTAAAAATTTTACCGACCATAAGAGTCTTAAGTATGTGTCTACCCAGAAGGATCTCAACATGCGCCAGAGAAGATAACTAGAGTTACTAGTAGATTATGACATCAACCTGCATTATCATCATAGGAAGGCCAACGTAGTTGCAGATGTGTTGAGTAGAAGAGCATGAGCTTATTTTTTAATGGTACAACCAGAGTTATTAGCGGATCTTCATAAGATAGAGATAGAGGTAGTTCTCCCTACCAACATGGCATTGATGGCTAGTATGCAAGTTCAGTCCAGTATAGTTGAGAGAATCAAGATAGCTCAATTAATGGATTCTAAGCTTCAGCAACTTAGGACAGAATGTGAAGTGGGATGAAGAGCGAGTTATGCATTCATGAAGATGACACACTCCGATATGGAAGGCATCTTTGTGTACCCAATGGTAATATCAGGCAAGAGATCATGACGGAGGCTCACAGTTTACAGTATTCAATTTATCCCGGTAGCACAAAGATGTATCGTAATTTGTAAGCATTTCTGGTGGAATGGCGTGAAGAGGGAGATAGCCCGGTTTGTCTCTCATTGTTTGGTTTGTCAGCAAGTCAAGGTTTAACATCAGAGACCAGTTAGACTTCTTCAACCTTTTGTCGATCCCAGAATGGTAATAGAAACATATTACCATGGATTTTGTAACTGGGTTACCTAAATCCCCAGCTTGGAGAGATGTTATATGGGTTATAGTTGACCGACTCACCAATGTAGCTCATTTTCTCCTTTTCAGAATTGGTTAGTCGACAGATTAGCTAGCAGAGATATACCTCAGGCAGATAGTCAATTGCATGGAGTGCCAGTCAATATCGTATCAGACAGAGATTCAAGATTTGTATCGCACTTTTGGTGGAGTCTTCAAGAGAGTTTAGAACTCGTCTCAAGTTTAGTCCAGCTTTCATCTACAGACAGATAGTCAATCAGAGCGCACAATTCAAACTCTTAAGGATATGTTACGATCCTATATCCTTGACTTCGGTGGTTCGTGGATAGATCACCTGTACCTAGTGGAGTTCTCCTATAACAACAATTTTTAGGCCAGTATCCAGATGTCACCATTTGAGGTACTATATGACAGAAAGTGCAGGTCACCTTTAGCTTAGGATGATGTAGGCGAGAGGCAGATGCTTGGTCCAAAAATGGTTACACAGACTATCAAGGTGTTCAGATAAGTTAGAGATCATCTTCGAGTTGCCCAAGATCGTCAGCACCATTGGGTCGATTCTCATCGATATCCTCTTGAGTTTTCTATCGACGATAATGTATTCCTCAGGATCTCGCTTACCTGTGGCGTCATTCGATTAGGTATACGGGAAAGCTTAGTCCTAGGTATATAGGGTTGTTTGATATTCTCGAGCGAGAGGTGATGTGTCTTATCGTCTCGCTCTTCTGCCATCATTACGTGAGGTACATGACGTATTCTATGTATCTCAATTGCGACGGTATATCCTAGATTCAAGCCATATTTTTTATCATTCGAATTGGTGGTTGGTGCCAACCTTTCGTATGAGGAAAGGCCCGTATCTATATTGGACCGAAGAGAGAAAGTACTCAAGAACAAGACTATTAGTTTAGTCCGTGTTGCTTTCGGTCATCACTCTTTGGGTGAGTCAACCTAGGAACGTGAGGATGATATTCGATCACGATATCCACACATGTTTGACTCATAAGGTATAATTCTTTCTTCTGCTTATGCTCTAACTTTCTTGTTTGCATAAATGATTACTTGATTGACTACTAGACATAGATTGCCTGTAGTTAGTATAGCATGCCTCGATACCTCTAGCCTCTTGATTAAATTTCATGGATGAAATTCTTTTATGGTGGGTAGAGTTGTCACTCTTATTTTCTGTTATAAGTATTTTAGTATATTTGTACGAAATTCTGACATCTGTCAGTGACCCATGTTTTGACTTGTCTTGCTTAGCCTTGTCTTGGTTTAATCTTGACTTGGTTTAATTTAGTTTGGTTCAACTTGGCATGGCTTGGTTTGGTTTGAGTTGGTTCATCATGAATGAGCTTTGTATTTAAACCAACTCCTCTCTCTCCTCCATTATTATCATTTACTTCTCATCTTCTTCTTCATTTACTCCTCCACCAAACCCTAGGCAAGTGCAACTTGCTCCATAAAGGATCTTCATTTTTATTGTTTCATTCTCTTCCATGCTTGATTCGAAGCATCTTTAGAACTAAATTTTTTGGTTTTGAGGGATAGAATTTTGTATATCTAATTTTTAACTTTTTCTTGTTTTTATTGGTTTTGATCTATGAAATCTTGTTATTTCCAAAAAAAACTAATGGTCCATGTTGTGGGGAATTCAATTCTGCCCAATTTTGGCTTTTGAACCACTTGATTTTGACTTATTTTGAAGAAGTTATGACATTTTTGGTGTTTATGGATTCCCGCACATCTTCGGTGCTGCTGGACGATAATAGTGCTGCACGCGTGATTCATTTGCCGTGCTCTTGCGCGCCGGCTCTCGTGCCCCGTGCGCTGTGCATTCGTGCGTTCCACATTTCGTGCTTCGCATTTCGTGCGTTGCGCGCTTGTGCGATTCATTTGTCGCACACCTGCGTACCATGCTGTCGTATCCTGCACGCTGTGCATCACCGTGTGCCTGCACGATTTTTTGTTGCACGCTTACGTGCCATGCTCACGCACACCGTACATCGTGTATCTGCGTGCTGCACATTTCGCACACGGCGTGCCTGCGAGTCGTGCTCTCACACCCGCGTGTCGTGCATCCGTGCGTCGTATGTTTCGAGTGTCGCGTGCCTGTGCGATTCGTTTGTCGCGTTCTGTGCGTGCATCTGTACGCTACACGTTTCGTGGCCGCATGCCTGCCCGCCGTGCTCTCGCGCTCTCCATGCTGCGTATTTCTTGGACGCACTCCTGCACGATTCGTATGTCGCACGCCTGTGCATCGTGCTTTCGTGCCCGTACGCCGTGGCCAGTTTTGTCCTCACGCACGCACAAATGACTATTTTTTCCTGTTTAAGCTATTTTGTAGCTCAAATCTTGAAAAACTCAAAACATAAATTTATAGATCTTCGTCTTGGCTGCAAGAATCTTCCTGTCTCACCTTAACTAGAGTTCATATGCGACTGATAGTTTAAATCTCTCATGAATGTCTTTGATCTTCTTTATATTTTTTGTACTTGGCCTAAATTGCGATAACCTGACTTGACCACTTGACTTGAACTTGAACATGATCCCATCTTGATAATCTTGATAGTGGCCTGTTGAGACGCACTCATGACAATTACTCTTGACATGACAAGTAACCCTAACAGACATGTATAATCTTGATTGCTGTTGCGACAGCTATTTATGTCTTGCTAAGTATAACCCTTTTCTTGACTCCATGGTTGATTTTCCTTGATTGTGACTGTACAAGCTACCTGTCTCGTCTTACATCATGACTAGGACATGGATTCTTGGTTACCACGGTCAGGAATTTATAATAAATCTGACTAGGTTAATGACTAGATTGATCAAGTCGTTCATATAGAGAGATTTTCCAGTTACAGGCGATCACATTATCCCGGCCATACTTGTGACCTTGCAGCCTGCCGTCGAGTAGGGCGCATTTCCAGCACACTGTCATGTGTTGCACTCCTTGTAAACTAAAAGTACTCCTTGATAAACTCTTAACCCCCACCTGGATAACCTGGATAGTATGCTGGGCTTGTGACTGCAGGAATATCTCAACTGCATCTTGTTAGTAACTAGGCCTGTGATAACCCTAGTTAGCTAATGATTGCAAGCTGTAGGACTGATTGGTCGTGCCTGAATGATTGTCTCATGTTTAACATGTGAATTATATTCCACCTCTTATTTTCTTAATGCAAGCTAGTATGTTCTTTAAAGCACGCCTTATGCCATTTAATTATGTTCATATATCAGTTCTTCTATTCATTTTATGCTGGTTTTAGTTCCTAAGTGGAGCCTCCCTTGTGTTACATGCTCTTTCTGGATTCTGATCCAACTGGTTTTGTGTGGCCAGATTTCGGAGTAGCATCCGAGGATCTACCTGCCTTCCAGCCAGATGGTGAACACTAGAAGTAACTGTAGTGCCCCCTTCCAATAGGCGGCATACTCCGTAATATGCTTGCACCGAGTCAGATCAGTCGGAAACTTAGATGGCCATCTGACTCGATCACTGAGCTTGGTAAACGATAACACCTTGCAGCATCGATCAAATCGATTTGGACGAATGTTACGAGAATCAATCCAATTAATGGAACGGCTTCTGTTGGAATAAGTCCTAGATGCAGCAGGCTGCGTCTCGACGAGTGAGCTCTATATAAGAGTCCCTTCGACGGGACCGAACTGCTGCATGGTTTTCTTGGAGCTTTTGCCGCTTGGTTTTGATGAATGTTTTTTGTATCGTTTTCTGAATGCATTCTACGAATTTCGAAATGAAGGATTAAAGAAGGAATTCTGACTAAGTGTTGGTGCTATTGTAGGAGCTCGCGTAACTAAAGCTTGAACGTTGCGAAGCGCTTCGACGGTCGGCACGATCAAAGTACTTGGTGGGTGATTCGGCCCTTCTTTTCTACTGTCCCACAAACGAAATTCTTTTGCCTCGAACTTATTCAAATCGACGATGCCAAGTTAAATGCATGACAATCCACTAATATAAAGAACTCAGGAAAAACATATCAATTTAGAGTAATCTACTCTGAAAATATATGTTTCGCACCAAAACGAGAAAGTTTAAGGTTCTAGTAAAAAGATAGACTATTTCACGTGCTACAAAATAATATGAAACGTCGATTGTGGCTTATGATGCCTCAGGCAATTTGGTGCCTACGGGACGCTAAATCGGAAGTACGGCTTTGGGTAAAATGAATCGTTGCATGAGTTGGAAGAATGAAGAAATGACAATGTCGTTCATTACTGTCGTGCTATACAAATCTGTTTGCATTTATTAAACTGTTCACGCATTGGCATGGTCATGGAAAGCTTGTGCACAATTTGATTTTCCTTGAATCGGTATCCGGGGCATCGGTATCGAATTGACCTAGGAGGAATGAATAATCATGCTTCGGTACTGAAGCATTGCGGGACCGTCAGTCAGGCTTGCAACCTAGAATGAACGGGCCGAAATGCCGTTGAGATAGTCCCAAGTGGTGTGTAACACCAGTAATCGCACATATCAGATAGTAGCATGCTCACCAATTGTCTTATGCAGGTAGTAAATATTTCTCTGTTTTTATGCAGGAACGAGCACGGTCGTGGTAAGAATTGTGATAAATAGTTATATTTTACTGTATGCTTTATTACTTCAAAGATACCTATCGATATGAACTTAATTCATTTAGTTCTAAATAAAAAAAACTCTAAAGCATGCCTACCTTAACAATCAGAGTCGGTTTAGACGAGTAGGTTCGTCTCGTCCACTTAGCAAGTGTGCTAACCCCCTCTCCAACTCCCTGGGTGTCACGACCCGCACCCAGTGTAAGGGCACGAGAAGTGGGTACGTCCAGTACGTCCACGTGCAGCTAGAATACTGTCCTAGGTCATAACATCTAACAATATATGACTGTAGCTGTACAATGATATACTCTCCAAAAGGAGGATGACATAAAAGGTACAACTCAATCACAGAATCTAAGATGGAATAAAGGAATAAAAGATAGATAAAATCACAACAGAGAACTACAACTGAAAGTTAATAAGTTTGGATGTTTAAACAAAATCAAAATCCAAATAACTGAAGTACATTTCAAAGACAAACATCTAAACAAAGAAACTAGTCTAGAAGTCTAAACTAGACAATAGCAAGTCCTCAGCAACTGTTGGATCCTCCTGAGGGTCCAAGTCACCGGTGTCATCTAAGCCAGTGCCATAATAGGTAGGGCAGAACTCCTCCTCATCACCTGTAATATTTTCAACTGTCCAATCAGGACGGGAACGAGCACAATACATCTTACACAATTCATGTCATGACAAAATATAAAGCATGCGATAGAATAAGATACATGAAACGCTGTAAGAAATAAGCATGAAAAGAAAGAGAGAAACTGATAAACAAAATCTATCTATATATGATAATAGAGAATGTAAGTGACTATGATTTAGAGTACAAGATAGACATATGAACGGCTTGAGTTTATACATGATTACACTAAAGAGTTTATACATGATTACACTACTTTAGAATTATTCACATGACTACTTCTACTCCCCCATGCATAACTCAATCAATACACAAGGATCTATACAGGTTATGTTATTATACATGGAAGTTTATACATGAAGCTCATGAGATTATGAGAGTTATGAGAGTATATGAGTGTACATGAATAATAAGAGTCCATAAAATATGATGTTCGTAAAAAGCACATGACATGATGTATTCGATGCATCCGAGGGGGATAACATCTCATGTAAACATCCATATAGTACTAATGTATGATAATATCGTGTCAGCATCAAGTAAATTAGTCTATAACAATAATATAATTCCAAGTAAGTATGAAACGGTCAGAGAATGTATTCGACAGATATCCTGACTGTCTGATGAGAATACGAGTCCAAACTGAAGTATCTGAGTCCTGTATAAGGCAACTACAGGTTACAAAGTGTCTAATATGAAATCAAAGTAATCTACAATACATGTTATATGATTCTAGGTCTTCTAGGTCAAAGTCAACTCTTGGTCATCCATTCTAGTCAAACTAGATCAAAGCTAACCTTTGGTCAACTCTGGTCAACCATTCTGGTCAAACTAGGTCAAACCGAAGTCAACTAGTCAATGAGTCAAAGTTTAGTCAAACTTAAGTTATCTAACCATTTCAAGTCCGTTTGAGTCAATTAGGATCAAGTTTGACTCAAAGTTGACTTTTGTCAACTTGGTCAACTTGCTAGTCAACTTGGCCAAGTTAGGCTCATTAGGTCAATCCTAAACTGACTAACTAAACCATAGGCTATATCTAATAGCAAAATCACACACACACACACACACACACACACACACACATATATATATAATGATTTTGTATATATATGGCAGAACTCCTCCTCATCACCTGTAATATTTTCAGCAGTCCAATCAGGACGGGAACGAGCACAATACATCTCACGCAGTTCATATCTTGATAGAAATATAAAGCATGTGATAGGTTAAGATACATGAAACGCTGTAAGAAATAAACATGAAAGAAAGAGAGAAACTCATAACAAAGCTATCTACATATGATAATAGAGAACTGTAAGTGACTATGTGATTTAGAGTACAAGATAGACATGTGAACGGCTTGATTTGCACATGATTACACTAAAGAGTTTGTACATGATTACACTACTTTGGAATTATTCATAAGACTATTTCTACTCTCCCATGCCCCAATCAATACACAAGGATCTAGACAGGTTATGTTATTGTACATGATAGTTTATACATGAATCTCATGAGATCATGAGAGTACATGAGAGCACATGAGTATACATGAATAATAAGAGTCCACAAAATACAAAATATTGTGAAAAGCACATGACACGATGTATTCGATGCACCCGATGAGGATAACATCTCATATAAAGATCCATATAGTACTAATCCGTGATAATGTCGTGTCAACATAAAGTAAATTAAACTATGACAAGAATATAATTCCTAACAAGTATGAAACTGTCAGAAAATGTACTCGCCTGATATCCTGACTGTCTAATGCGAATATGAGTCTGAGTTGGAGTATCTGAGTCCTATTTAGAGCAACACATATCACAACATGTCTAACATAAAATAAGAATAGCCTACAATACATTCTAAATGATTCTAGGTCCTTCTAGGTCAAAGTCAACCCTTGGTCAACTCTGGTCAACTCTGGTCAAACCTGGTCAACTATAAGTCAACTAGTCCGTTTACTAATTTTTAGGTCAAACACAAATTATCAAACCATTCTAAGCTAGTTTGAGTCGATTTGGATCAAGTTTGACTTAAAGTTGACTTTTGTCAACTTGGTCAACTTGCTAGCCAACTCGACCAAATTAGGCTCATTGGTTCAATCCTAAACAGATTCATTAAACCATAGGCTATATCTAATAGCAAAATTATATTATATACATATACATTCAATTTACATATGGGTATGAATATAGATTTATATTATCACACAAACACAAGTACAATGCCAAACCAAGCAACCACACCCACCAGTAGATATGTGCATATAATATACATATGCTCACTTAGGCTAAATGCCCATAATACAAGCAATGTATATATATATCATGCATATAAAGGGTGGGTGATATATATATATATATATATATATATATATATATATATATATATATATTAATCCAAAACTATATTAATCCAAAACTATATATATATATATATATATATATATATATATATATATATTATATATATATATATATATATATATATATAGTTTTCAGGAAACATTTAACATACAAGGGTTTTGTGAAACATGCATATGTTTAGACAAGTAGTTGGTGTATAGTGGTTTACATGTAGCATGGCAGCAAATTTCATCTCAAAGGGTTTATGCTCAGGTTTATGGCAGTATGCATAGCCTCCACAGCACTATCATCATCATCATCATCAACATTAATTAGGACAACAACATATCGATGTTTCAAAGCCTATTCTCAATTTATCCACCTACTGTATAGTGCATTACACATATCCAATGCTAACATTTCATCAAGCGTAACATGTATGAATTAACCTAAACTCAGTTAATAGGAAATCAATGCTCATATCTCAGAATTAACTAACATATGGAGAATTAAACCTAAACTTCATGTTTCAGTCATGTATCGAGTATCCCACATATTCAAAAACCAAATTACAAGCCTAAACATGAATACATATGAAACCCAACTATGCAAACATCAACCCAGGCGTGTTAATCATCATTAATTAATCATAAATTAGCAATTTAATCCATTTAAAACTCTGAAAACTCAGTTTTCAAACCCAGTTTTTTCTAAGTATCAGGAAACTCATAGTTCATGCAAATTCGAACCCAATTCCACATGGAAAACCCAAATCAATCTCAAACAGAGGTGAGGTACTAAGTACTCGCGTCAGGGGCTAACTTTGTGTCCATATTGCTGGACACGAAGTGTCCAAAATACAAAAAGAGAAGTATCAGAAACTGTGTTCAGACAGGCTCGTGCAGCCATGTCGACAGTTTTTGGATACAACAAAGTATCCTAGTGTCCTCTTGCTCGTGCATACGTGCAGAGCGGGTCTAGGGATAGGATTCTTGCACCCTGACATAAGACCACGACGTGTCCAGAAGTGACATAAACTCTGTGTCAGTCGGTAAAACCCGACTGTGCACAGTAGTGCATGACCAGTGCACACAGAATTTTGTGTCCGATACGACACGAGATGGTCCCAAACTCGAGGGGTAGCATGTCAGTGATCCCCCACCTCTGTGCCAAGTGGCACGAGTCCATGTGGCGTATCGTATCCAGAAATAGGGTCGAGTAGCAGGGCAGTAAATCGTGGCCTCGTGCACGTGTTCGTGTCCAGATTTGGACACAAAAAGGGACATAAAGTGTGCTCAGTCCAATATGAAATTAAAAGCCATGTATAGGGCTACAAATTCATTCAATTAGATTTCAAAATTACGAACAAAAACTCCTTTGAGGAATTTCATCAAACGTGTACACAAAATACTGATACGTGTCTGATACATACACCAAACTAATACCAATTCCTACAAAACTCATCCTACATCTAGGGACACCTAGATGGATGCATCTACGAAAAGAATTCATGAATTTGAAGGGATTTGAAGAGATTACCTATTGAGGGTGAATTCTCTATAAAAAAGCTCCAAAAGTGAAGATCATTCCTTCAACTTGAATGATCCGAAACTCTTCAAAGCTGAGATTGCTAGTCACCAAAAGTCCACAAACTTAAATTAGAACCCGATGCAAAAGACTAGGATTAAAAAGGAAGAGAAATGAAGAAAATAGAAGGAAACACATACCTAGGGTTTTTGCCAGAATGAGAAGAAATGGAAAAGGAAGCAAGTACTCAACATGAGATATTAAATAGGGTTCCTTGACCTTACTTGGCCGGCCACAACATGGGTGGGCTAGTGTTTCATAATAATTGGGCTTGGGCTTCTCTCTGTGGTTAAAATGAATTATTAAATCAATAGGTCTAACTATCCTCTAACCAAAACTTGCTAATTAGCTTCTAACTTGAAACTAACTAGAATATGATTACTAACACTAACTAATCATGCTAACTAAGTCACTAAGTCATGGTGAGACACTAGGCTAGGTTGCACTAAGGCTATACTATCAAAAGGCCAAAAATCACAATACTAATAATATAATATATTAAAATAATCAAAAAATTACATTCACCAAAATATCCTTAAACCAGAAAAATGGATGTGTCAAATCTACCCACCTTAAAAGAATTTCGTCCTCGAATTAAAGACAAAACTGAATAGATGAGAAGGATCAAAAAATCATACCTCAAGGCTAAAAAAGATAAGGGTATTGCTCGCGCATCTCATCCTCCCTCTCCTAGGTAGAATCACCTAGAGAGTGGTGCCTCCAAGCTACGTGAACCAAGGGTATCGTCTGGTTCCTCAGCACCTTCTCCGTCGATCCAGAATCTCCAAAGGCTGTTCTGGATAACTAAGAGTAGGGCCCACCTCGATCTCGGAATGATCCAATACATGGATGGGATCTACCACATACCGTCTCAACTGTGACACGTAAATACATTATGGACTCCCTCTAATACAGGGGCAAGTCCAGTCTGTATGACACGTCACCGACTCTTTCGTTGATGACGAAAGGTCTGATGAAATGCGGGCTAAGCTTTCCACCTCCACCAAAGCGAATAGTATCATGCGTCGGAGATATCCTCAGGAACACCAGATCTCCAACCTAGCACAAACATGGTCTCAAACTTAACTATAACAATCACATGATCAAACAAAAATCACAAAACAAACTAAATCCTACTCCTAAGTCTAAGCTATACCGCAAACTGCAAAAGTCGGTGGCTATCGGCCCAATGCCGTTGTCTGTCCTGCGCCACGCGAAGTCGATC
Source organism: Iris pallida (assembly GCA_029216955.1). Lineage (NCBI taxonomy): Eukaryota > Viridiplantae > Streptophyta > Magnoliopsida > Asparagales > Iridaceae > Iris > Iris pallida. The sequence goes on along the minus strand of JANAVB010028818.1, from coordinate 21,192,048 downwards.
TCTGATGAGCTTCACCTTCTCGGCTGCGTCAACAACCATCTCATGTCCCAATAAAGCTCGCTCTCCTACGTCATCCCAAGACAAGGGTGTATGACATCTACGCCCGTACAGTGCCTCGAATGGTGACATCCCAATGCTGGCATAGAAACTATTATTGTATGCAAGCTCTACTAAATACAAATAATCCTCCCAGTAGCCTCCAAAATCAAGACACAAGTCCACATCATGTCCTCGAGTGTCTGAATAGTTCTCTCTGACTGTCCGTCCATCTGAGGGTGGTATGCAGTACTGAACTTGAGCTGAGTGCCCAAACTAGTCTGCAGACTCTGCCATAAATGGAAGTAAAGCGACTATCCCGATCCGAGACAATGCTCACCAGAACTCCGTGTATCCTGACAATCTGCCGTATATACATCTTCGCTAGTCTCTCAGTAGATACCCACCTTAAATGGCAAAAAATGGGCTGATTTGGTCAACCTGTCTACGATGACCCAAATCGCATCTTTTTTTCCTGGTGTATGCGGTAAACCAGAAATAAAGTCCATCGTGATATGCTTCCACTTCCACTCCGGAATGGGCAATGGCTGTAACAGTCCTCCTGGCCTCTGCCACTCTGCCTTAATCTGCTGATAGACTAAATATCTGGCTACGAAGCAAGCTACCTTCCGCTTTATCCCATACCACCATACTTGCTCCTTCAGATCCCTATACATCTTGTTGGCACCTGGATGCATAGAGTATTGAGAATGATGGGTCTCCTGCATAACCTGCTCTCGAAGCTCTTCTCTAGGCACACACAGTCTGGAACTATGCCAAAATACGCCATCCTCTGCAAGAATAAACTCATCATCAACCAATCCTGCTCGAACCTGCTCTCGGATACACCGCAGAGCAACATCCTCGAACTGAGCCGACTTGATCCTCTCTATCAAGTTCGACTGAATCTGAAGGCCCCACATCTGTATCTCAACTCCTGGCACTATCACCTCGATCCCAAGCTCTCCAAATCTGCTAATAAGTGATGATCCATCGTCAAACACATAGCCACCGGATACCTACTCAAGGTATCGGCAACCACGTTTGCCTTCCCTGGATGATACTACAATAAAATGTCAAAGTCTTTCATCAACTCTAACTATCTCCTCTGCCTCATGTTGAGCTCCTTCTGTGTAAACACATACTTCAAGCTCTTATGGTCTGTGAAGATCTCCATACGCTCTCCGTATAGATAGTGTTTCAACAACTTAAGAGCAAAGATAACTGCCGCCAATTCCAAGTTATGGGTAGGGTAGTTCTTCTCATGCGGACTTAATTACCTGGATGTATAGAAAATACCTTCCCATGCTGTTGCAAGACACAATCCAGACCCTTCCCTGAGGCATCACTGTAGATAGTGAACCCACCTGATCTTGTTGGCAATGTCAAAATTGGGGTTGTGTCAGTCGCTTCTTCAACTCATCGAAAGCAACCTGACATTCCTCTGACCAGATAAACTTTGCGTCCTTCCGGGTCAGCCTAGTCAATGGCTCAGCAATTTGGAAGAAATCCTGAACCAACCTCCTGTAGTAGCCTGCCAATCCCAGAAAGCTCCTGATCTCCACAACCGAACTCGGTGCTGTCCACACCTCAACTGCTCCGATCTTCTTCGGGTCTACTGAGATCCCATCCCCGGTCACAACATGACCTAGGAAATCAACTTGGTCCAAAAGGAACTCACACTTCGAAAGCTTATCGTAAATCTGCTCCTTCCTGAGAGTCTCCAGAACTACTCTCAAATGCTCCTCGTGCTCCTCTAGGGTCTTCGAATACACCAAGATGTCGTCGATGAACACCACCATGAACTTGTCCAAGTACTGGTGGAACACCTTATTCATCAAGTTCATGAACACCGTCGGAGCGTTAGTTAACCCAAACAGCATCACCATGAACTCAAACTGGCCATACCGTGTCCTGAATGGTTTCTTCGAATGTCCTCCTTCTTACATTCACTTGATGGTAACCTAACCTCAGATCAATCTTGGAGAATACTTCGCTCCGCTCAACTGATCGAATAGATCATCGATCCTCGATAACGGGTACTATTTTGATCGTGAGGCTGTTGAGAGCCCTGTAGTCGATACATATCCGTACCGACCCATCCTTCTTTGGCACAAAGAGTACTGGTGCACCCCATAGTGAAGAACTCGATCAGATGAAGCCTTTGTCCTGTAACCCATCCACTTGCTTCTTTAACTCTACTAGCTCATTGTTGTTCACTCTATAGACATGCTGAGATAGTGGCTCTGTACCGGGCACCAAATATATAGAGAACTCCACATCTCTGTGGAGGTAACCTTGGCAACTCCTCCGAGAATATATCCATGAACTCAGCTATCAATGGATGTGGCACGCTCTGCTCCTCTACTGAAGCTCCGCAGAAGACTCCGCTGCTCTGGTCCATCTCCCATCTGGTGAACTCGAACTCTGGCTCTCCTGGCACTTGAAAAAAACTCTACTACCGCGACAATCTATACTAGCATGGTGCCTGCTCAACCAATCCATCCCGAGTACAATATTATAGTTCAACAATGGTATTATGAGCAGACTCACATCTAGTTCTCGGCCTCCCAAAACTACTCTCGATCCGTACAAATATCACGGACGAGGATGATACCACCCCCAGTCATGATCTTGCAAGTCCTAGGTAATGGTTCAGAAGAAAGCTGGTATCTAACATCAAATGATATAGATGCAAAACTATGGGAAGCCCCCGAATCAAACAAAGCGAATGCAGATAAGGAGTCAAAAAGAACAGAACCTGCTATCAGATCTCCAACTGCCTCTGTATCCTCGGCTGACATGGCGAAGGCTCGCCCCTGCTGACCTCCTCTGGTCTGCTGCTGGTGCTAGATAAACTTCTGCTACTGAGTCTGTAATGGTCCCTTCTGCTGTCCTGTCAGAGCCTTGGCTCCTGTTCCCTAAGCTGTATGTCCCGAAGACATGGACAGTCCCTCAACTGGTGCTCCGCTGAACCACAAAGAAGGCACTTACCTAACCTCTTTATATACTCGTTCCATACATGTCCTGTCTTCTTGCAGAAAGTGCAACTGATGACTTACTGCTGTCTAGGCGCCTGTTGTATCTGCTTCTGCTGAAAAGGTACACGACCCTAACTCTGAAACTGTTGTTGCTGGAACGGCTTTTGCTGATGTTGCTGGTGATAATGGGGCCTCTTGCCGGGCCTCTACTACCGTTGGCTCTATGTGAATCACGACCTCTCTTCAGTTTTAGTTTGAGGTCGTCCTCCGCTGCCATAGCTCCTGTCAGAATCTCCTCAAAAGTAGCATTTCTGTTGCTCTTGGTCAAGGACTTGACTTCCTTAACCAATCCCTTCCTGGACCTCCTAGCCTTTGCTGTCTCGCTAAGGCCCTCCACAAATCTGCCCAGACGACAGAACTCTCCACCATACTCTTCTACTGTCTGGTTCCCCTGGACTAGATTCTCGAATTACGTCTCCAAGGTGCCAAGTGCTGTGTCTGGAAAGAACTTCTCCTTGAAGAGCTTCTTGAAAGCCTCCAGGTCTGCCCTATGTACCAACTCTGGGGTCAATCTGGTACCATATGCGGGCAAGGTCCTGCATCTGGCTGCCCGCTGCTTCTATCTGAAGCCTAGCTGGTATCTCCGTGAGACGAAAAATCTTCTCTATATGCTCGATCCAGTCGTCGGCATATAGGATACCCTCAGTATCCTTGAAGTCTCGCAGTCGCATCTTCTGAAAGTCCTGAATGCCCGGAGTCCTCGACTGGTACGACTGTATCTGCCCTTCCTGTGGTTGGACAGTCACCTTCTCTACTGCCACCATGGCTAGCTAATGGATATTGTCAATGCCATGTCTCATACTCTGTCTGGCATCGCTGAGTCTCCATCATCTGCTGCATGACGGCAAAGAACTGCCATGTAACGTCCCAGTCCCAAAATACGTAGGACTAGGAACGTGGACATGCCAGCTGTATTCATACGAAGTATAATCCAAATATGGAAACCTCGTATGAATACATAAGCTGTAATATACAGTAGAACCATAACTAATCTCATCTACACAAATAAATGAATAAAAGATATCATATAATCAACTATGAATTATCTTGATACAATATGTTGGACGAGACAAATCCACTACCAACAAGTAAAGGATAAACACATGAAAAAAGAAATAATTTTGGCGAGCGAAGCGAAGACGATCCAAGCGTAATCATCCTCGAAGAAATAGAGATGGTCACGGCTAGAGCTAGAGCACCTACGAAAGACAAGAGCACACACTAGAGAGATAACCAGGTCCTCAGAGGGACGTAACAAGACACATAATATCATGCCATAAACTGAATAAATATTGCTCAAATAAATAAGTCAATTGAATTATAACATGGTCCAATACACACCTATTGAACAAGCGTACCATCCCCCAAACCAAACAAGGACATGAGATGGTAAACTAATTCACGGTGACGTATCTTTCTATGCTATGAATCCAATATGGTATCCGGACCCCAACAAGGTTCAATACCTTCTCATCGGAGTAGTAAGTCACACTTACAACCAAACAAGGACAAGATGTGACGAACTAATCCGCGACAAGTTATTGTTCTAAGCCACGGTAAGATACAAGTACCCAAACCAAAAGTACTCATACCTAACGGATAAGGTACTTAACCGTTCTAAGTGAAATGTAGTTAAGAACAATCCTTCCTACGCATGGGCCCTGGCTAAATAGGATCGGCATAGTCCCCCTTGGGGCACCAGAGGCCCAATCAGTAAGAGCATAACGTTCCAAAGAACGTCAATGGCCGTCAGTAATCATGGGTAATCTGACCCGTGTCTCCGGTGGAGTTCACGGGTTACAAAAGGAAAGTGCATCGAAGCCCATATGCTAAGGAATTATCCTCCCCGTCCAATGCCTAATATTGTATCCACAACAGAAAACCTCTATAACCGCTAAGTCAAACTAGCATGCAACCACTATGAGCGGTTATTCCTATCGCACGGCTTATACGCACCGGTGACCAGCCAGTCACGCATGTCCTTGTTCTACATACGACACACAACTTCGTGTTACAATGTGTCAAGGCCAATGAATGCTACACAGAAGGTGGCCCCTTAAATCTAGGTTCAATGTGTAAGAAAAAATAATACATAGCAGAAAATATAAATGAACAGTAAGTTCTAACAGGTTATGCCATGTATCACAGTTTATTTTGCAAAGAAAATAATGAATAAATGCATAAAATGTGAGCTAAATAAATAAACAACAAATGACAAGGTGTCTTGCCTGGTAGGTGCCAGGTGTACTGTAATGATCAATATGGCATGAACTGCAACTTCGGTGTAACAACTATGCAAGGTGACCTCAGATAATAACGGACAGTTCCATTGGATCCATAAGGGTTAAATTAGTTAGGGTCAAAAGGTGGAAGGAAAGAGTTTGCAAGGGGATAGGAAAATGGGATCATGGACAGGTGGATAATCAAAGAAAATTGGCTAAATAATATATAATTTTTTAAAGATATTTATAATACTTGAAAACTAGTTTTTATGAGTAAAAATAATTATAGAAAAGAAATACTTAAATTTAAGAAAATCGTTTTATTTTGGCCAAAACGTCAAAAATAGAATTTCTAGGAAGAACTAAATTTTTATTTGTCCAAAGATTTTAAATAATTATAAAAATATAGAAAAATAGTTTAGGGCTACTGAGTTGCCAAACATAATTTTGGGATAGGTTAACTATCTATTTATTAATAAAACAAAATAATAACAATAATATAATAATAATAATACTTATAGTAACATGCATACTAATAATATATGTAGTTTTTACTTTAAAATTACACTGTAAGTAGAATGATAATATAATAATAATAATCATCATATGATAATAATATATAATAATAATATAATAATAAGTATAATATGATAATAATAATAATAATAACCCAAATTAACTATCCAGTCCCATTTCTTTTTCCATTTCCACAGTGACAGAGAGAGAGATGAGAGAGAGAAAAAAGGGACGATCGGGAGAGAGAGAGTCAGGAGAGGGGGAAGAGAGGAAGGTTGAGGAGCTTAGAGGGCCGGGAACGGCTCTCACCGGCGGCGGAGCGGCGGTTTACGCCGGAGGAGGTCGGGAGAGGAACGGGAGGCGGAAGGAAGTGATAGATCCGGCGGCGGAGAACGGGAACGGCAGGCGGAGAGCTAGGCGGAGGAGGTGGAGGATCTGCACAAGGGAGCGGGGTTCGTCGTCGGCCAACTCTGGTGGTGCAGCGACCGAAAAGAAGAAAGGGCGCGGGGGCGGTTTCTTAGCTGCGGAAGCACGAGGCTGGCCGGACTTCGACAGGAGGCGGCTGTGCGACGGGATCGTGGCGGAGGGGTTCGGGCGAAGGGTACTGCCAGCGGCGGAGGAAACCGCTGGCTGCGGAGCAGGGCGCTCGAGGCTCGACGCTCGGGGTCGGAGGCTAGGGCAGAGCGGAGGAAGGAAGTCGGGAAGCACGAAGGGAGTTTCGGTGGCCCGGCGGAGCTCACCGCTCGACGACGTGCGGCGTCAGCGCGGAGGTGAGTAATTGGACGGTCGCCGTTTATTTTTGGGTTTTCTGGTGGTTGTTGGCCGCGGGTTTGGTGGCGGTGGTTGTGTTCGGCTAAGGCAGTAGTGGTGCTGGTCTATGGGTTTTGGGTGGCAGCGACTGGTGGGGGGTTGTTGGTCGGAACGACGGTAGATGGCCGGGGGACGGGCCGGTCGAGAGGCGGTCAGCCACTGGTAGGGGATGGCGACGAGTCGACGGTGATGCCGACGGGGTTGGGTTGGCGGTTGATGTTGGTGAGACGGAGACGGTTAGGTTTAAAGATTTAGGTTGTTGTCCTTATGTGGACACGATTATCGAGATGGTGGTGGTGAACTTGGTGGCAGGACAGGGGTCAATGAAAATTTAGAGCTAGAGTTAGGGTTAGAGAATTAGGGATCGAAAATTAGGGTTTAGGGATTCGACAATGTCGGGGTGTGTCCAACATGGGGAAGGAGATAAATTGTATATGTAACAATGGAATAAGTTATGGACACTGACACGGTACACGCACATTTGTGTTGGAGAAAATTGTGGAGTTGGATTCTATGGATGAGTACCTCTCCTTTTATAGGAGGTGGGAATTTCCAGTTGGATAATGATTAGGATTTATTTAAACCCAATTTAGATAATTCAATCTTTAAATTTAAATCAATACAATCAATCTAAATCCAAATTAAATTCCAATTTAAATCTAGGTAATCTAAACTTAAATTAAGTATAAATTATATCTCTAAATTTAAGCTATTTAAATCAAATCCATAAAAATCCAACCAAAGATTTAAATTGCCACAAAAATTTTAAAATATATTTTCTAAAAATACATATAATAATAATTTCAAAAATTATATTATTTTTTAAAATAAATAATAAAATATTTATGAAATGTATGCACGAAGAATTTTTATTTGTTATTAATAACTGTTATAAATGGAGGACTTTTTATAAATAAAATAAATAAAATAATAACTTGGAAGCTTTGGTATGATAGCTAAAATAACTATTATATATATTATTTTGAAACTATAAAAAAAAAAAATATTTTTCTAAAAATATGTACACTCGTACATAATCGCATCGTCGAGCAAATTCGAAAAACGAATTTCTGTGTGCAACGTACAATACAAAAAATTATTACCAAATTTTTTTAAAAAAATAGTAGAAAATTTAGGGGTTTTATATGCCCTATATCAACTGTCCCCTGAGGTGGTAGTGGTGGCATCCCCTGAACCCCAGGGGTAGTCCTCGGAACCAGTGGAGGAGCACCCCAAAAAGCTGCAGACGATCCCACCTGAGCTGGAACAAGAGATACTGTGGTCCCAGGATCCTGCTGAGTCGGACGAGATGTGGCAGACCTCTCAGCAGTATCCCTTAGGCCATAGCGCTGCGATCGTATCTCCACCATCCTGAAGACAGATCAAACAAAGAATCAATTACTGAGAAGAATGCGATATAATCAAAGGGGGACAATTCATTTCAAAAGAAGGCAATTAGCAACAAGAATTAGATAAGAGTTTTCCTAATGTGATTGAGTACCTCAACTTATATCGTATATCCTACTGCGGGCTGTAGTGATACTCTAGTTCGAGTACCGCTACAAAATCGTACTAGTTGCGACTTAACCTACATAGGCCACCACTAAAAATGTGTCATGACCCGCAAGCAGTGTAAGGGCACGAGAAATGGGTATGTCCAGCCTACGCCATAGTGTCGACGTGTAGAACACTGTCCTAGGTCACAGCATCTATCAATAACATACATGTATAATGATATACACTCCAAAAGGAGAACAATATAAAGGTACAACTCAATCATAGCATCTAAGGTAAAATAAAAAAAATAATGGATGGATAAGATAAAAAGAGTAATCTCCAACAAGAGTCACAAATGAGAGTAACAACTGAGTGTACAACATCACAATTATCTAATAACTGAAAATACAAAATAAGACAACTAAACAGGAAAACTAGTCTAGAACTCTAATCTAGACAATAGGCAAGTCCTCAGCGACTGTAGGATCCTCCTGAGGGTCCAAGTCTCCGGTGTCATTTAAGCCTGTGCCATAATATGTAGGGCAGAACTCCTCCTCATCACCTGTAATATTTTCAACAGTCTAATCAGGACGGAAACGAGCACAATACATCTCACGTAGTTATTTCTTGACATAAAATATAAAGCATGTGATAGGTTAAGATACATGAAACACTGTAAGAAATAAGCATGAAAAAAAAGAGAGAAACTGATAACAAAACTATCTACATATGATAATAGAGAACTGTAAGTGACTATGTGATTTAGAATACAAGATAGACATATGAACGGCTTGATTTGTACATGATTACACTAAAGAGTTTGTATATGATTACACTACTTTAGAATTGTTCACATGACTATTTCTACTCCCCCATGCCCCAATCAATATACAAGGATCTAGACAGGTTATGTTATTGTACATGATAGTTTATATATGAAGCTCATGAGATTATGAGAGTATATGAGAGCACATGAGTATACATGAATAATAAGTGTTCACAAAATATATGATGTTCATGAAAAGCACATGACACGATGTATTCAATGCACCGAGGGGGATAACATCTCATGTAAAGATCCATATAGTACTAATCCGAGATAATGTCGTGTCAGCATCAAGTAAATTAAACTATGACTGCGGACACACACAAAAAGAAGAAAAAATGTTGTCTTTTCTTTAATGGCACAAGGCACCACAAATCGAGTACTCCTGAGAGATCCTATGCTGAGGATCCCCGAGTACAAAAAGAACTCTGTAGAATGGGACGATAGAGATCGAGCGGCAGTTGCTCCTTTACTCCGTTGACACTCCGATTACAAAAGTGGGAGAAAACCTAAGAAAATTGCTAACTCTCGGCTCACTGGCAAGAAGTGCAGCAATTTGGCTCTTGAAAATGCTCTTCGTTCTGCATTTTGAAGAGGGATGAACCTTCCCTTTTTATAGTCGTTCTTGAGCTGGAATGATATTATGCGTCCACATGAGAAAATACACTGGTTTTCATGTGGGCGCATGGTCTTGCTTTGGGCACATAAGATGTAGGCGCATGCAAGCTGCGTGGTCTTGGGTTGATCGTGGTACTGACGTGGCCGCATGCTTCGGTGCACGAATGCTCGTAGAGACTAACGTGGCCGTACGCTTCGGTGCACATTTTGATCCTGGCTTTGACCAAGTCAGGGGCTATTCTGGCTGGGCGCATAGCCTGAAACAGGCTATGCCTCTTTCTGGGGGAGCTTGTCTTGGGCGCATAGAGCTTCACAGGATGACTTGGGCGCATAGAGCTTCACAGGGTAACTTGGGTACATAGAGCTTCACATAGTGACTTGGTCGCATATGAGTTCACTTGGGCACATATGTCCGTATTGGCTTGGGCGCATAAGGCTTTATTGTTGAAATTTTCATGCTTCTACAAGACCCCCTTCAAAGTTTTCGATACTTGAACGAGCTTGAAATACTTTGAAGAAGCATGGACAGTCTTCTCGTGATACAGTGGGCGCATAGTACGGCTCTCTCTTTGGGCGCATAGAGTTTGGCCAGCCTATCAAAGAAATGGCTGTTGAGATCTTCTTCAAAAATTTGAACTGACAGATTCATCGGGGTGAAATTTGAAGAGGTCCATCCTTAATACGTTATCCATGTCAGCAAATGGCAGTCGCATAGTGTGCAAGAGGCTGAGTCTGCACGTAGATGCATAGGCCATGGTGGGTGCATAGTACGCAATGGGTGCATAGTATGCAATGGGCGCATAGGTGCATAGGAATAGTGGGCGCATAGGAATATGGCCTATGCCTATAAATAGTCTTTGAAAGAGAGAGAAAGTTATTATTCTCATTTCTCTTAGAACTTTTAAAAGACTCTTCTTCTTATTTCTTTACGAACCATGTCTCCCATGGTCGCTAAGAGATCTGCGAAGGGCAAGGAGGCTGTACCGAGTGGCTCTTCTCCTGTGGCAGCGTCCTCACCAGTCCAGGACCCGATTCTAGGTGGGGTCACGCCTCAAAAAACAAAGTCTTGAGCATTAATTTGCGATGCTCATACTTTTTTGTGCCTGGGCGCATGCGCCTAAGGCAACATACTTCTGTGACCATTCTTATGCGCCCACAGAAGTCATGCGCCAACACTGTGGTGTGCTATGCGCCCACATGTTGCCATGTTATGCGCCCATGATATTTTATGTTATGTGCCCACGTTATGTTGTACGTTATGCGCCCACATGTTTGTTTTGGACGCATATCCCTTTGGTGCATAGTCCTTTGGGTACATAGCCCTTTAGGCGCATAAGAGTCCTTCAGCACTTACTTTTTCCTGCAGTTTCTGAGTTTGACTTTCTCTTCTATCTTTGATTCTTACAGCATCCATGCCGAAGGCTAAGACCATTGTGAAGGAGGAGATGCTACCTTCTTTTATCAAACAAGAGTCATCATTCGTTAAGGAGGAGGTGATATCAAAAATTAAGATAAAAGAAGAGCTGGCGCCCATCAGGAAGGGAATTACTTCCAAGATTGAACTGCTGTAAAGGAGGAGCCCAAGTCTGAGGGTAGTAGCACTGGGAGTTCTGACCCTCCTGCCCTCGCTGAAGACCTTAATCAAATAGACCTTTCGTATGCGAAATGGCTGAAGAATGGTATATGCCTCAACACAACTATGATCCTCGATTGTAGGGATCCATGAATTGTCATGTAATTGTTGTTTCCGGGAATATGAAACAAAATCAGTATAATCCTTTATTGGAGATGTACTCCTATGAATGTAACTGATTTTGAATAAACAGAATATATTCACTCCATTCTTTATTTGTGGTATCTGTAGTGCTTGTACTAGAGGGCCTAATACAACATTTGTGTTTGATAAAGGGCATCCCACTGGGGGACTTTTTTGTGGACCTATTGCCCTTTTGTGCATCTGAAAATACGAGCAAATAGATTTGAATAATATTTTTGTGGACCTATTACCCTTCTGCGCAGTGGCGGTATGGGTAATAGATTTGAAACAAAACCCAACAGAGGTAATATGGACGTGATAGGTTTTGTGGTCTTAACACCGTGTCTTTTATCCCGATTTGAGTACAAGTGTCAACTCAGAAGACTATTGGTATCAGAGGTAATATGGATATGACACACGATAATCAGGAGTAGTTTTTGGTGGAATAGATTTTGAGACAAAACCTAATAGAGGTAATATGGACGTGATAGGTTTTGTGCTCTTAACACCATGTCATTTATCATAGGTTGGATAAAGGTGTTAAGTCAAGAGACTATCGGTATCAGAGGTAATATGGACGTAGTAATGATATTTCTGGTGGGTATTCCGCTGGGAATTTGATGTGGACCTATTATCCGTTTCGTGTTCAAGTTTTTTTTGAATATAGATAATAAGTTGAACGAAGTTGCTAGTAGATGTAATATGGACGTAATAGCAGAGGATGTTCTACATCTGACCAGAGGTAATATGGACATGGAAAGATATGTAACATTAGGTGGGAGTGGATAATTCAGAGGTAATATGGACGTGATTATCCTTGATGAATGCTTTGCTCAGAGGTTATATGGACATGGCAAAATATTTTTAATCATTCCACTGGGGAAATAATTATCGAAAAATAATTCAGAGGTAATAGGGACGTGACTTGTTTTCGTCAAACCGAGTTTGGACAGAGTCAAAAGCGAGAATGACTCCACCAGGAAAATATTTTTAGTGGACCTATTATCCAAGGCGTATTCAAGACTCTTGAAATATGGATAATAGTTAGATAATTTTTTCGAATCACATAAACATCGCACTGTACATTTACATGACTGAACATATGTGAACATTATAAAAAAAGATTACACATAGTATTTCTTCAGGAACTTATCGTTGATAGGCATCATGAGCAAATCACCATCATGCTTGGTTAGTCGGTACGCACGTTAGAATACATTGATTATATAATGAAAGGACCTTCCTATTTAGGCTGAAATTTCCCTTTTGTTTTGTGCGTCATGACCATTGGTCTTCTCACCGCTAAGACTAGATCACCGACTTGGAAGATTCTTTCCTTCACCTTTTTATTGAAGGCTCTGGAAAGACGTGCTTGGTATAGCTCAATACGCTGCTGAGGTAATAAGCATTTTTCGTCTAGTGCTTCAAGCTTCTGTAGACGCAGACGGTAGCTTTCTTCGGTAGTCAACTCGCTGGCTTAGGCTACTCGAAGGGAAGGAATCTGGATTTTTAGGGAAAGAACTGCTTTGCTCCCATAAACCAGAGAGAATGGCGTACTGCCAGTTGGAGTTCGGACCGTTGTACGATAGGCCCATAGACACTCGTCGCGCTTCTCAATCCAATCGTGCTTGTTTGAAGACACGAACTTCTTGAGAAGTTTAATGATGGTTTTATTGAAGGCTTCTGCTAGCCCGTTAGCCGCTGGATTGTAGGCAGTAGAGGCAACATTCTGGATTCGATTCCTATCCTAGAACCGGTAGAATGCATGGCTTGCAAATTGTGGACCATTATCATGGATGATCCTGCGGGGTAGGCCGAAGCGGTAGATAACGTGATGTTTGATTAAACTGATCACGTTCGATGCCTTCACTTCGGTGAGCGGTATAGCTTCCGCCCATTTGGAGAAGTAATCAGTTATGGCTAGGATGAATCGATGTCCTTTGGAAGATGGCGGGCTGATTGGTCCTATGACGTCCATACCCCAGGCTTCAAAAGGCCAAGATGCTGCCGTCGGGTGTAGAAACTCCGAAGGTTGATGAATGAAATCGACGTGGAACTGACAGGCTCTACACTTTTTGTATATTCAACAGTATCTGCTATCATCGTGGGCCAATAATAACCCATTCGTTTGAAGCGATCATGTAATTTGGGGCCTAGTTGATGTGCACCACAAACTCCATCGTGAGCCTCCCGGAGTGCATATTTGGCTTCTGTGTCTGATAAACATGTAACAGTAGCCCATCGTAAGAGTGCCGGTACAGCATCTGGTAGTTGTGTCGTAGTAAAACCTGAGGGATCGCCTTTGGATAGACACTGCTTCCTTCGGGTCCTCGGAGAGAATTCTATAGACGGCGTAGTCTATGAAAGAAAATCTCCAGTCTTTAACATCGGCATTTGTTTCCGTTGTGTAACTGTGATGAATATGCAAGGCATTTTTCAGACAGAATAGTTCTCGACCAGACACTGTGATCGACTGCTGAGTATTAGTAGGGACAGTCAAGGAAGCAGCGAGATCGGCTAGAGCATCTGCTTCTATATTCTGTAGTCGAGGTACGTGCTCGATGAAGAATCCAGTGAAAGTAGACGCCAACTCGATTGTTGCTCTGTGATAGGGGATGAGATCTTCATGACGAACTTCATAATCCCCTCGGACCTAACTAACTATTAGCTTGGAATCGTCGTAAGCTTCTAGATAGTCAACTCCCAGTTGTTTTGCCAGTTGCCGGCCGATTAATAGGGCATTATATTTGGCGACGTTGTTGGTGCATGGTTCCACGAGAGAATATGCACGATGTATAACCAGATGATCGGGTGATGTAAGCCCCCGTTCTGATTATTGTTATTTTATTCTCAGTATTTTCATGAGAAATAATCTTGTGTTTTCATAGATATTTTTCTAAACTAATATATACTATAAATTAGTGATTTAATATAAAGATTATGTATTAATATAATAAAAACTTGACTTTTAAAGGGTATTTTTAAAACAAGATTTTAGGAGGGGGCTAATTACTAACTTCTTTTTAAATCCTAACGGCCAAATCCCTCTGGAAACCTACACTTCTCTGTGTTTGAATTCGTTACGAATTCAGATTTATCTTCACCAAAACCTTAGATAGGAACAAATCGAATTCATCTCTATCTCTCCTGATTTGATCAACTTAGTATATATATACATCTCGAGGGATTGGTAGCCAACCCAACCCCCCACAGAAACCTAGCACATTTCCCTTTCCATCACAAGAAGGACAAGAACAGATGGAAGGAGCAGTCGAGGCATCGCTCGCAAGATCCAAAGGGCAAACACCTATACTTTTATACTTGTTATTTCTGATATTTATCACCCATTATGGATCGACTCATAGGTGTTTGACATAAAGCTTAGTAGGAGACACCTAGGAAGGGTGTGTGCCTGAATTCGATGACCAAATGTCATAGGGATACTTAATATCAAATCTGATATTACGTATCAGAGTATGTTTGACCTTGATGCATTGTCCATGTACACTAAGATGGGAAGTAAACCCTGAGTTCCTGGGACTAACAAGGAATAAGGGGTTGTCAAATAAGTAATAGGGCAGCATCATCACCTCTTACATGTGTACCTGTATAGAGGACCCGTGTCCTGTGCCAGAGCCAGGGTAGGTAAGGGTCACCTACAGAACATAGAAGGGGGTAAATTACAATGGGGATAGATTAATGGAGGATAGACACTGAAGAAATAGACTCCTAACAAGTACCAGTGGCACAGGGTGTTGGTACCTAGGTTGTACCAGGGGACAATGTAGAAAAATCCATGTCAGGGTTGTGTATTGATAACGTATGTGCAGGAGTAACAGTAAGGAATAGACACTGGCCAGGAGGTCAATATGAGGAGTACTAGGTCAGGGTGTACTAATATCAATATAGGGAGTACCAGGAAACATGGATTGACCAAAGGACTGATTATATATCAGTTGTATGACAGTAGCCGTTTACATGTTGCCTCTACCTTCACCTGGCAGACCCAATGGGTAATATGAATCAGTCCTCTATTCTATTCCATTCAGTCTACTTGGGCATAGCCAATTCGAGTTTAGTCCTATATCTTTGACACCTATTAGTTTAGTCCAATTTTATATTTTTTAGAATGGTCCAGTACAACCTTTCATTATATATTACAGATGTCCAGTCTCTTTGTGTTCAGATATGAGATATGGTGTGCTGGTTCGAGTAGGGTATATATATTACATACAGGATCATGGGGTACTCCCATGTCCATAGGAATAAGCTGGGGTGGTTGTTGGAAACCTGCATAATCCTAATAGGTAAGAGGTTCTGTTGTAAACTTGTTGTAATCTATATATGCCTGGTGTAATTATTTATTGCAGATAGCCTGGACATTAGCTTTTCTTGAATAGTGAACAGAGGCTGATGTGAGTGCCTATAGGACCAAAACAGGGACCTAGTACTAAGGAAAAACTAGTAAAGTTGAGTACTGTGCATATGTAGTATAGGGAGAGGTATTAGCCTCAGGAAGGTCTGCACAGTAGCAAACTGCATCTATATATTGTTAACAGGTGTAGCAAGTTTATCTCTCGTAATATTTGTGCTTCAGTTATGAACATTGGGGGTATCTAGTTGTGTGTCAAGGTTTAGTGGATGAATTTTGGGTTGGGGGTTTGAATGTACCAGGAGCTAGTAGTGGGTACACAATGGTTCCTGTGTACCCAGGTCCTAGTATAGAGGAGAATTAGTATCTATTATATACAAGTTGCTAGGATATATCACTAGGCTACTAGCACTAAGAGGGTATAGGAATGTATGTATAAATAGGAGCATGAATATATGTGGCAAACCAAATGGGTGTAGTGAGTAAAGCCAACCAACTAGTTAAAGGAACACAAAGGTAGTCCCAACCCAGAACCTTGACGACCATGACTAGCCAAAAACACAGACTCTCATAATAGTCAACCTAGATAACTAACAAATGAACAGATAGACTAGTATTACTTTTGATTTATGTTGACAGTAGGTATATGCTACAAACAGGTTACTTGGACTTTGACTCAGTTCTCGATTCATATAACAGCGCAGGACCACAGGCAAGTATACCTTGCCTTACGTTACAGTTTTATTTACATGCTTCTCTGCTTTCATTATTCAGTTGACTGCTGACATGTGCTTTACCATTGCTCACAGTTAGCCTTGTAGCTTTATTGGACCTGCTTTTTACTTGTACTGGTTGAGTTGTATCATAGGATGATCACGTTATAGATTGGACTGCTATTTTTTTATTTTGTTTGTTTACAACCCGCGAGTCCACACATGGGGCGAGGGTTGTTTTTTACCTGCGAGTCCACACACGGGCGAGGGTGACTTGTCTTGAAACTGACATGCGAGTCCACATTCGGGGCGAGGATTGGTATTACATTGATTTTCTTGTTTACTTGTTTTCCAGTAGTTCATTTATACATATTAGTTCATACATTCCTGAATCGCAATTGTCTAGTTCTTTTTTTTTATCCTGGATTTCTTTCATGTATGTTAAACTGTTAGAAAGGCTTGTATATTATGTATCATGCTAGTCCTCTGAGGACTGATAATATCTTCAGGTTAGCCGCACTTGATCCAGGTGGAGACGAGCAGTGTTGAGCCAGCATTCAGATCATGGTATTGCGGCATAGATGATTAGCATAGTTTATTTCAGTTGTATCATTCCTGTCTTACTTTATTCCGTCTATTGGTAGTGGATTTGTGTCCACCGGATGAGACATGGATTCATGATGAGTTTGATATTTCAGTTTATTTTTCTATATTCAGTTGACTGTGTCATATTTTTGTGGATGAGATCTAGACTGCCTTGTTAGATTCTGTGACTTATTTATGTACTAGACAACGTTCTACCGCCGACACTGCGGCATAGGCTGGACTTGGATACATCTTGTATCCAAAAAGCGGGTGCGGGTCGTGACAGGTGACACGAGCATGATGCCTACTCCGGCCACAATATTTCCTTTAGGTCCTGTTCTTGATGCACCGTCAAAGAACATTCACCAAATGGGAATTTCTTCAGTTGCAGTGTTAGACTCCACTACTTCATCGGGGATTTTGCCGTGTAGTTTGAAAGATTCTGGCACTGGATGGGCTGCTAGGAAATCAGCTAATGCTTGGCCTTTTACTGCCTTCTAAGAAACGAAGAGCATATCGTATGGAGTCAACAACATTACCCATGTAGCTAAACGGGAATTGAGAGAACCCGGTTTAGTCATGAGTATTCTGAGAGGATTGACTTTAGATATGATGTGGATAGTCTGCCCAGACACATAGTGGCGTGTCTTCTGGATAGAAAATACCAGTGCAAGGCATTCCTTTTTCACAGGTGTGTATCTGTGCTCGGCACCCACCATTGTGCGGATGAGGTAGTAGATTGCCTGTTCAAGGCCGCCTTTATTCTTCTGAGCTAATAGAGCGCTAAGAGAATGGTCCATAGCACGAAAATATAGTAAGAAAGGATTCCCCATTATTGGAGCTACCAATAATGGGGGGCTTGTAAGATACTTCTTGATGTCGTCGAATGCGCGTTGACATTGTTCAGTCCAGACAAAAGATACGCCTTTCTTCATGAGCTGAGTGAATGGTTGACACCTTCCAGAAAGGTTCAAAATGAATCGTATGATGTAGGCTAGCCTTCCTTATAGTCCGCGTAGCTCTTTGAGGTTTCTTGGAGGATGCATATCGAGGATAGCCTTCACTTTCTCCGGGTCAAGATGTATATCCTTTGAAGTGATGACAAAACCAAAGAACTTGCTGCTGGAGACTCCTAGAAAGTACTTAGTTGGATTCATCTTGAGTTGGTGTGCACGCATTAGTTCGAGCACGTTCTCAAGACTTGGAGGTGGTTGCCCTTGAGACGACTTTTAACTGCGATATCGTCTATGTAGCACTCCACAGTTTTGTGCAAATGATCGCAAAAAATTGTGTTCATAGCTCGCTGGTATGTCGCCCCAGCATTCTTCAATCTGAAGGGCACCACCGTATAGCAGTATACCCCCAACGGTGTTCAAAAAGATGTGTGCTTTCGTCGTCGGGGAACACTTGATCTGGTTGTAGCCTGAGAACCCATCCATGAAGGACATTCGTTCGAAGTCGCAAGTATTGTCGATCATTATGTCAGTGATCGTAGAGGGAACACATCTTTCGGGCATGCAGAGTTCAAATCACGGTAATCGATACAGACTCGAACTTTACCGTTCTTTTTCATAACTGGAACGATGTTGGCAACCCAGTCACGGTGTTGTTCTTCGCGAATGAATCTACTGGCAATGAGCTTCTTGACTTCATTCTCGATGGCCTCCATGACATTTTGTCGGAATCGTCGTTGTTGCTGCTTCACTGGCTTAGCTTTAGACGAAATATTCAGGCGGTGCATGACGACTTTAGGGTCCAGGCCTGGCATGTCTTTATAGCCATGTAAAGACGTTGATGTATTCTCTTATAAGCTGTATAAGAGATTGGCGTTCATCGCCAGATAGACTTTTACTGATGAAGATGGTTTAAAAGAAAATTCATCTCCTAAATTGACTTGGATGACTTCGTCTTCGGTAGGTGGTTCACGTTGTTCGAAGCAAAGCTCCCACCTAGTATCCATCTTTTGAGCCCATTGCTCAAGCTCGATCGATTGGACATCATCCACAATTTGGTCAACTGAAACCACGTTGACGGACAGAGTCGCTGTCATGACCTGCACCCTAAAGTAAGGGCACAGAAGTGGGTACGTCCAGCCTACGCCGCCAGTGTGACGGTAGAACGCTGTCCTAGGTCAAACATAACAATATAAAAGTACATGTACAGTATATACTCTTCGAATGGAGGTGACATAACAAATATATATCTCAATACATCTAGGATAGAAGAATGAAAGATAGATAGATAGACAGTAACTCCAAGAGAATAGTAGAATAGATGAAATAAGTCTAAGTGTCTAGGATACATAACATCCAGAATGTCAACTCATAATATATAAGTCTAAGTCTATATATCTCAACATCTCAAAATACATTCAGAATGTGAGACAAATGATAATACAGAAAAGACTGTCTAGCTAACTAGCCTAGACTACTGGGGCAACATCCTCAGCACTGGTGGATCCTGCTGAGGGTCCAAACATAAGTGTCATCTAGTCCTGCTCCATAATAGGTAGACACTAGGGCCTTATCCTCTGTAATATTTTAACAGGTCCAGGCAGGACAGGAACGAGCACAATACATCTCACGCAGTGCATAGTATGATAGGAATATAAAGCATGCAATAGAGTAAAATACAGGAACTGCTGAAGGAAAGATACAGTAGTATAAAAGAGATAACTGTAAAGGAAATATTACTGTATATAGAGAACTGTAAGTGTCTAGTGATAGAGTACAAGATAGGCATGCAAATGGCTAGAATTTATACATGATTACACTACTGAGTTTGCACATGATTACACTACTTGGAATTATTCACATGTCCACTTCTACTGCCCCGTTTCCCCAATCAATACACAAGGATCCATTCAGGTTATGTAAGATTCATGATAAGCCCATAAATGGGAGATTCATGAGAGGCTCTGTGAACATGAGAGTACATGAGTCACAAGCGATTCGGAATCTATGAAAGCATAGAGATACATGATGATTCGTAAAAAGCACAAACATGCTGTATCTGATGCTCCCGAGGGGATAACATCTCATGAAAAGATTCATATAGTACCAATCCGTGATAACAATCGTGTCAGCATCAAGTAAAGTAATCTAGAGCAAGAATATAAATCCTGGCAAATATGAAACGGTCAGAGAATGTACTCGTCTGATAACTGAATATCTGAAGAGGATATACTGTCTGAGGAGAGGTGTATGGCTCCTAATCGAGCAATACAAGTCACAATGTATCCACAATGGTAAAAATAAAGTAACAATGCATACTACATGATTCTAGGTCAATCTGGTCAAAAGTCAACTCTTGGTCAATTCTAATTGTCAAACTAGGTCACAGGAAGTCATACTAGGTCACAAAAATCAAACTAAGTCAAATAAAGTCAAACAAGGCCAAATAAAATAAGGTTAGTCAAATCTAGGTTAAGTCAACTCTTGGTCAACATTCTAATCAAACTAGTCAAATACTAGTCAACATGATCAATCTGGGTCAAGTCTAGGTCAAACTTAGACAAACTAAGGTTTGGTCAAACAAGACTAGTCAACAAGGTAATTAGGTCAATCTTGACTAATGGTCAACTTCTAGTCAACCTCTAAGACTAACACCAGTCATGACACAACTCCTAAGTATACCACTTAACCCCATACATATCTTAATCTACATAGGGCTATCCATATAACCCATGTGGTTACCTAATCATCTAGTTAGGGTTTAGTCAAACTTAGTCAAATAGTCCTTCTATGTTCATCCAAGTCATTCTAGGTCAATTAGGTCAAGGTTTGACCTATAGTTGACTTTGGTCGACTTTAGTCAAACAAGGGTCAAGCCTAACCTCATAGCCATAGGCTCATAAATGAATACCATAGGCTAATATCACATTGATATCTATCTCTATACCATATATATATCTCATATATAACATTACACCTATCATTTACACACACATATATAATATATAATATATATATTATATATATATATATATACATAGGCCTATAGGCTATATACTATGTATACCCATGTGCCATATAATGTATTTATATAGATACAATATAATCTAATACCATATATATTATCAATATATATATATATAATATATATATATATATATAATATCTATAACATGTATGATTCATATATATAGAGAGGGTAAATAGAGTGAGAGAGAGAGAGAGAGAGAGTGAAAGAGATCAGTGAGAGAGGGGATAGACTGAACATGAACAAGGAAAAAGGGGGGGTGTGTTCCAGTTTCCTGGAACCAGGAAACAGCACCCACACAACACACAAATGCACACACACCCTACATATATACATACATGTATATACACATGTATATACATGTATACACCCTAAAATCCTACCTACACACTCACATACACATATACTACTATACATACATTGAAAATACACATATACATGTATAAATCATAATAAAATAGATTTGAAATTCGAATTTGAAAAACTGGGAAAATCCCAAATTCTGGAATAATAGCATTGTGTATAGGAAAAAGTAGGTAAACTCGTTTGTGTCCAAAACCCCACTAGGTTTGAAACCAGTGGTTGATAATTGGTGTCCCCACATGTGTACGTGTGTGTGTCACTGGAAGTCCACCACGATACGACACGGCGTGTCAAAGTGTCAAAAACCTAATCGGGTAAGTACAGTGCACTGTAAAGTGCACAGTCCTGTGCACGTGTTCACGTGTCTCGTGCTCACGACACAGGACACGTGAGGTGTCGTGCTCGTGTCCTAGGTTCATCGAGGGTCAGGCTAGGTTTCTAGCTACTGAGTCGTGTCCACGTGTCACCATGTGTCGACACGAGCCCGTTCAGTCGAGTTTTCTCGATGATACACGCTGTTTGCACTGTGTCGTGCAGCGGTGCACATGTCTCGTGGACACGACACGAGCCACGTGGGGCCTCGTGGTCATGTCTACGTGTAGCCCACGTGTTGGGCTACACACTCGTGTCACCACGAGGTGTCCACGTGGCGTGTCCGTGCGATACGACACGCTCGAAATGTGCTCTGTACAGTGCGCACAGTGCAGTGTAAAACCCGTGTTCGTGTCAGAGCTCTCTCGAGACGACAGAGAGGTCGTGATATTTGAGAGGGGGTCTGACAGTAATGGCCCCTCCTCTGTGTCAATTTCCACGTGTCCTCATGGCATGTCGTGTCCGGAAATTAGGTCGAGTAGCAGGGGAGGCTGTATGCCTCAGTGCAGTGTCCTGACAGTGGGTTCGTGTCGATTTTCGACACGGACACGTGTCTAATTTGTGCTTAGAGTTAGGGTTCTGCCATCTACACCTATAGGGCTAAAAATTGTTCAATTAGTTTCGAAAATAATAACATTTAATTCACAGAGACAATTCATCAAACACTTATATTAAAACCTAGATATGTGTCCGATACGGACACCAAACCCAATCTAATTCCTACCAAACTTAATCTATAGGTCCCTGGTACCTAGATGCATGCATTCATGAAGAAAAACAGAATATTAACTAGGTTTGAGGGCATTTACCTATTTGTGCAATTCCAAGGAAAATCAAAAGAGGTGGTGTGCTTCCTTCCACTTGGTGATGTCCAAAGCTTCCAAATTCTGGATTGCTAGCCTTCCTTAGCACCCTTGATGTTGTAGGGTCCCAATGCAAAAGACTGAAGTGAATTTAGATCAAAAATGGCCAAGTTGTGGAGGTTTGAAGGAATGGGATTTTTCTAGGATTAAAATTCTTGTAAAAATGTCATGAATGATACAATGGGTTATATAGGAATGTGTGGCTGCTAGGGGGGTGTCCTTGGCCGGCCATGGCATGGGAGGGGGTGTCCTTGCCCTTTCCTTCATGGTTAAGGCAAGACTTTGGTGCCAGGGTTGATATTTTGAGTGTTTAAGCAAAATAATCCATAAAGGCATTCTAAGATATTTACATTACTTAACCCTTGACTAATTATCCATCCTAAAGCTTCTAGGTTAGCAGCTAACCTCTAGATTAGGGTAAGATAGGTTAGGGACTAATCATGGTACTTAACAAGAATAAATAATATTAAAAAATCATATAATCTCAAAAAAAATCTAGTAAATTACCAAAATACCCTTTTGGCTAAAATCACTAATTTGATGTTCTAAACCTATGGCTAGGCTCACATGATCATGGTTAGTCTCTAGGTTAAATCTCAGGGTTTACACTAGGGTTTACTAGTAAAGTCGCAAAGTCATAAGTCATGACTAGGAAATGGTTTTAATTACACTAGAAATCACCATAATTCATATCATGACTAAAATACCATTAATAAATAATAAAAATAAAATTTTCAAAATATCCCAATTTCAGAAAACTGGGTGTTACAAGTCTACCCTCCTTAAAGTAATTTTGTCCTCGAAATTTAGATGGTCGTACTCCTCCTAGGTCAAACCTCCAACAATCAGGGTCGAAGCTACTACCTAGCAACATACAAGGTCAACAAGTAAAATATGGGTAGTAGACCTATTGGGTCAGTCCAAAATTGGCTAGCAGTTTTAGGTCATAAGGTGTCCTTAATTCAAATCGAAATCAAAAGTAACTCCATGGGGTAAATCAGGATGAGCCTCGGGTCAGGAAAATCGTACTAAGCAAATGAAGCACACGATGTATGCCTGAGTGGATACTAAGGTCATGGGTTGTAGAGTGTCATGTCTAGGTCATGTACGTGAAATTAGTTTTGAGAAAACAACTAGTCTTGTGCTCCTAATTTAAAAGTCACGGTAATGTGCCTACGATGATCAAATTTAGAGTGGGAAAGGTCTATGGCCTAAATTGAACCAGAAATGATGATACAATAGTGGTACCAAGGGGATAGGTTAAATGGGACGTCTGTGGTCTCATCTAGGTGCACTAGTCATTCTAGATTAAGACTGTCCTATGGTATCAAACGTACAAGCAATCTAGGGTGTCCTATTTGGGAAGGTAAGGGAACAACAATCAAGGCTATAGGGCCCTCTACCATCCTATATGAAAATTAGTTATTAAAAATAACTGAGAAATCATTAAAAGGTTACTATTCCATAAAGTGGTAAAAGAAAATTAAGAATTTAGGCACAAACAATCACAATAGATTTTAGTCTTGACACGATCTAAATTGATCAATTTCAGGATAAATCGAGATTTGGACAAGATAGGAAATCAATGAAATCAAGTATGAGCATGAGCATCCAATGATGAAGATCCAGATCATGATTAAATTTAATTCAACTGTGTACGAATACGAGATTCATAGGCGATAAAATAATTCCAAGGAGAA